>VZRQ01005473.1:581930-747213 GCA_013397975.1 Machaerirhynchus nigripectus | reverse complement strand
TTTTTTTTTTTTTTTTTTTTTTTTACTGTAGAAATACCCTGCCCGTGGATTATTAGTCACACTTTCTGGAGTCCTTTAATTGAATAACCTTTGGCACTTGTGGCAAAGGAAAAAAAAAGGAAAAACAACAACAACAAAAAAATCAACCCCAAACCCCCCACACCACAGTGTTTATTTGTGTTAAAAAACAATAGCCATATTGTGACTGGTGAAATCAATTAGTCTTCCTCTGCAGTAAGGGCCCACATCTGGTGTGATTTAAGTTAATGTAAGGGAAGGGCCGCAGAGGCCTGAAGACCCCGAGTTCTCATTTCAACAGGTGACAGAGAAGGCATAAAAGGCTAATATATACTACAAGTGCGGAGGTGAGGCTATAAATACTGGAAGGTTTACTTAGGAGGTAAAACAAAGCTAGCCAATAATGCAAAAATAAATACCTTCCTGAGACAGGCTGTCACCTGGCATGTGCGGAGGCGGGAGGAGGTGACGGGGGAGGGACGGGAACGGCTTGGGAGGCACGGGGCTCTGGGCAGCATGAAGGAGCTTGGCTTCCTCTTTGGTTTGGGACACCTTCCCTCCGTGGGGAAGATAACAGCAGGAGAAAGACAACAGAGTGTTTGTTCAGCTCCTGCGTGATTCACCTCGCTGGGGTCTGAAGGGGCTTGTGAGATCCCCTGGCTCTACCTGCCTCTGCTAGGGACCCAGGTAATTCCTGCCAGCCTGTCTCAGTTTGATTCTGTCATTTCAGCTGTCCTGTTTGTTTTATCTCACTTGTGCTACAGTGACACAACACCTCCCAGGAATGGTTGTGTGCGTACTGAGAGATGGTGCACATCACTGAGAGGTCAAGAGTATCAGAGTACCAGACAAAGTAGACATTTAAAAATTTTTTTAGCAAACTGATTTTTCAGCGTTCTAGTTGGATCCGTAAGCCATCCAGCTCCCCAAACCTGGTTATCTCTGGATTTGTATCCTACATTCCTACAACTCTTCTCTTACTCTGCTGTTGCCTGAAGCCAGCTTCCCTGGCAGTACTTCCAGTCCTCCTGGCTTCTCCGAGACCTTCCCCTCTTCTCTCCATCTGACCACAATATTCCCAGCTCCTTTCTATGCCTTTCCACAACTGAAAACAATAATATGTCCCTTTCTCCATTCTTCAGCTGTCCTTTTACGTAAAATTTTAAGGAACTTGGCTCAGAGCCATTCAACTTTCCCTCAGATTTGGCTGATATTGTCCTTATGGTTCAGCAGGTCTTGGGGAAGGGACTGATATGTTCAAGAGGATGGATGCTGCAACTATAAATGCTTTTCACTTTGCAAAGTAGACTGAAGGGTGTTCTGTAAACACCACGTGTGGCTTTTTAAATACTGATTTCTGCGCAATTCATGTGAGGCCAGAACATTGAAACTGATGATTTTGGCCACTTTTCTCCAATACATTTCTGTAATGCTTGGACCATTTGCGTGTGTCTCGCTGTGCATCCTGGGCCAGTCACCCCAGTAATCCTGGCACAGCTGGAAATTGAGACTCTTTTAACTGGGAAGCCACCCCCAGGGTGGGTGTGCACAAAGAGAGCAGAGACTATAGAGCCAGCTAAGGAGTGTTGGGACCCTTATGTTTGCCTGGCAAGGGAAGAAGGCAGAGTGCTTGTGGAGCACCACCCTCCTCTCTCCAGCCCTGCTGTATCTGTACAATGTACAACAGCACAATAGATTGACTGGATTTGATATATGAGGGGAGATTCCCTTAACAAAATGATGCTATTATTATTATAATTATTGTTCCTGAGCTTCTGATACCCCCTTATTAACAGACACTTAGGAGGAAATACATCTATCATACGGTCTCTGAGTAAAAAGAGTACTGAGAAAACACATCCTCAGTCTGAATCAGTGTTACTTTGTACTGGGGATGTGTTTTGGTTCACTAAACCGAGTGACTTGTCCAAGTTGGAAATTCAGTGATTTCATTTTAATTTCTTCACAGCAGTGATAAAGTCGGCCTGCAGCCACCATCTCCATTGCCCTCCTTACAGAGACTTTAGGCAGGTACTGGGACTTGAATTAATATCACGATGATAATAAAGGGTTTTGTTGTGTTGGGTTTTTTTTTACATCAGTTTCCAACAGCTGGTTGCCAGTTGCCCTCTGACACAGACACATAAAAGGGAAGTAGTGAGTCCTTTACCAGCAGGGATCACTGGAAGAAATGCAGCCCTCATAAATCAAGCCAGCACTGTTACATAGCTTTGTACAATGAAGTGCACATGTGCAAGGGTGACTGAAGAGGGACCCCACTCACTGGCTGGGAGCAAACAGAGCATGGTCTCAGGGAAGGGGTATTCCTGCCACCATGGCAAGCAGCAGGGAGGATAGACTTTGGGTAGGGCAAGAGTCCTGATGGCAGTACGCTGAGGAGAAGGTTCTCAGGGGACTTCCAGTCTTTAGCCAGTTAGCAAGACCACAGCAGCGGAGTTCTTACACTCCCCATAGAGGTGGAGGTTGCTACTTGGCACACCTTCATGGCAAGATGAGAAATACCTTTCAGGCCCACATAAGTCGCCTTTAGCAATGGTACTTTCTCCCTATAATCTTTGAAGCCTTGGAGGGATTATTAGTGTCATCTCGTCACTGCAGCAGAATGAACCAGACATGTTTCTTCTTTTAGTCCTCCTGTTGATTCATCAGCTTTAAAACCAGTCCTGAACATAACACTGCACAGCACTAGCCAGAGAATGTCAGCCCTAACTTCTGCACTGAGCTGGATAACTTGAGCCTCAACTAGGCTAAAGATGCCTATCATTCCCTGAACAAAGAGATCACAAACATCATTCCAGGAGCAGGGAATCATACGGAGCTGGGCTGGGCAGGCCTTGTAGGTATAACATTTCCTATAGTTCAGCTGTCCAGCTTATGCGTCCCTTTCATGCTTCTTGCCTGTTTCTTGAGTTTAAATGGCCCCTAGCAAAGATGCAGGCTGGGAACAGACTTCTGCCACAAAAGGAAATAATTCAGGTTTTTTTCCCAGGTGACTTCTTCCATGAATACCGTTGGATTCTCCCACATCAACCTCTCAGTGAGACAGAAGTCTGTGTCATGAGGTTCAGGATGCCCACTGGATGATGGAGGGATCATTCTGGCGTACTCATCTAGAGTAAGCAGCTACCACCAGTTTACCCCATACCCAGGAGACAGGACCATCCAAGGCAGTCCCTGAGCAGGTTGAATTGTTCAGGTGCTCCATGGATCACCTCTGATCTGTGTCACACATTTTTAAAAGAAACACAGCAGTAACCTAAAGACTTTGGGAGCTGAGAGTCTTCCACAGCTTATGCTCATTCCAAAGGTTAAATATTACATGTTCTCCCTAGCTTAAATTCAAGTTACATTTGCTGGATTTTTTCATTTGCTGGGCTAATTAATATCAGACATCTTCTCCCAGATATATACTGTTTGAAGCCCTTGAATGATTAATTCCTCTCTGTCAGGGAGAGATGTCGAATTTAACAGGGAAGGTTTTAAGTGTATAGATCAGTTATACAAGAAACTCTTCAGTGGTCCAGTCAATGCAATTAACAGGGGTGACACCACAGAGTTTATCAGCACACTGTTGTGGACACCCCGATTAGAATAAGCGTTTAAGGTTTCACACAGCCAGCAGTTGGTTATCAATAGCATTTCAAAGCAAGTGTTTTCATTTATTTTCATCACAAAAACAAATGTGATGAATTATCAAATATTGCTGTGGGCGGAGCCTACACAACTAACCCCACAACCGCTCACTGACTCCCCGCTGCCATGAAGAAAGTTAACTCCATCCCAGCTCAAATATGAAATTCCATCTTCGAGATGTGATCTCTCCATCTCTTCACCTGATGCAGGTGGCAGACAAATCAGGCACAGTCATTAAGAAGTTGTGGAAGTGCATGGAAGAACAGAGACTTCACCCCTGTAAGGAGCATTGGTGAAAATGGGATGAAGATCATTCATCCAATTCCAGCTTCCCTAATTTTAAATATTTTCAAAATTGATGAGAAAGCACAGAAGAGTTGTAACAATTGTCTGAGTGCTATGAAAACTTCAGTTATCGAAAAAGTGCAGAAACTTTGAGACTCCATTGCTCTCTTCCCTTGAATAAGCTTGTCAGAGCTGAGTGTGATACACTGTGGAAATTCTTCCATGGAAAGAAAACAAGCAATAAATGCTTTAGGGGTTTTCCTTTATCAAAGGAAGGCTTACTTAGTACTGATGGCAGAAAGATGAAGCCAAACAAATCCAGACTGAAAATAGACACATATCTTGATAATAAAGATGGTCACTAGAAATTACCAGGAACAATGTTGGAAGTCTCTGTTTCTTCCTATCTTCATATATATGTATTAATAAAAACCCATAGGGTTGAATTTCAAGGTCTCTTGCCATGTCTCAAGTGAAAGGATGAGACAAAACAGCCTTAGGTTGTGCCAAGGGAAGTTCAGATTAAATACTAGGAAAAAAAATTCACTGAAAGAGTGGGTAGGCCTTGGAATGAGTTGCCCAGGGAGGTGGTGGAGTCACCACCTCTGGAAGGATTTAAAATCTGGATGTGGCACTGGGGGATATGGTTTAGAGGTGATTATGGCGCTTCTGGGTGGAGGGTTGGACCAGATTATCTTCAAGGTCTCTTCCAATCTTGATGTTTCTGTGATTTTGTTACTCTGTCTTGTGGTAACCATGAGAACTGATTAGATGTCTGAATGCTCTTTAGTTTTCTGAGGCTAGGAATAATCTCTTAATTCCTAGCCTTCTAGGCTAGGAATTCCAACTCTTACTTGAATAATCTCCTAACTTTATTTTGATAAACTACATTTACTATAGCTTTTTTCAGTAAGGCATATTGGAATAGACATATTACAAGATACTGGAATACCTTACCTGTGAATTGCTGCTCTCTTCTCGAGGTCTGTAGCATGAGTGAGTTCAGACAGATTCATTGTATCAGTACAGATGCCATGTGGATGCTCTTAGGTTTTCCAGTGGTCTTTTGAAATGCGGACACCAGAAATTTTCCACGCCTCTGTGTGACACAACAGTTTATCATTCCTCATAAAGCCTTGCAGACCACCTCCTCTTGTCCACTAAATGTTACAGACATATTAATTGCTAATTTAAATTTCTCTTTAGCTTTATTTTTCTGTCCACTTATAAAGCCTCACCAGGTTTTTGGGCCTGTGCTCTTACCTCAGTGTCACTGAAAATCTTTCCTAATGAAATAAATGACATTTGTTAAAAGTCAGGATGTCATTCACTGCAAAGCTCTCAAAAAATCCAGACTCAGTGGGCCATACATTTTGTCTTCATGACTCAGAGCTCCTGAAGTTTTTCGTCTGTGTTCTGTTTGAGCTCAGGTACTTTCATGGAATTGTAGAGTATGACATATTTTGTTTGCTTTGTCCATATTGTCTCCTTTTCAAGATGAACTCTGAGTAATTACTTCGTGCGA
The DNA here is from genome assembly GCA_013397975.1 of Machaerirhynchus nigripectus. Classification (NCBI taxonomy): domain Eukaryota; kingdom Metazoa; phylum Chordata; class Aves; order Passeriformes; family Dicruridae; genus Machaerirhynchus; species Machaerirhynchus nigripectus. The sequence continues at coordinate 741,731 of VZRQ01005473.1, read as the reverse complement.
GCATGTGAGGTACAGTTTAAATAGGTGCCAGATACTTTCCAACTAAATCTGTAACAAATGCCTGTGCATGTGTGTGCCCTGGGTTAAGCATTTAAAGAAACGAAAAGTTGCTGTACTACTAGATGATGGAAAACGACTGGAAAGGTTCAACAGACTGTGGGACTGCATCACAGGAGGGGGGTTTTCTGGCATGTTTGCAGATGCTTTTTTTCCAGTTCAGCCAGCTGTAGCATAAATACTGATGGAATATATTTCATACTGTTTGATAAAAATGTGTGTTGACTCGTTTGTCTTAAAGCAATGCTTGTGAACAAATACTAAATAGTTTTGTGTATAATTTAAAATAAAAATATAAAGAAGAGAACAAATAGAAAAGTCACTGAAGCAAAATTTTTCAAATTTGAACTTCCTCTTCAAAAACATAGCTAGCAAAGTACATCAATAAACTGTGCTTGGGATATTTACCTTTTGGCTCGCCATGAAGTTGTCTTACCTTAAAAATTAATTTCAGGAGAAGGAATGAGTAGTGGTCCCATTCTTTGGTTTGTCAGTGTGTATGAGTGCAAAGCTGTGCCTAATTCAAGTGTAATCACCCTCTTTCCAGAGGACAGCACGTGGCTTAAAAACCTAATGCAAGCCTGCAAAAGAGTCTAGAACTAGTAGGAGCACCTTTTTGTTTTTATTTTGATTTGACCTGGGCTACATGCATGCTTTTCCAATTACTATTCCCCAAGAGATGCCAACAGTGGTAGTTTGGAAGCTCCCAAGGTAAAACTGCCTGTGTCAGGAGCACTGAGCTCTAGGTGTGGATGATCACACTGTAACCCCGTGTTCCATGCAGGTGGCAGTCTGCAGTGTTGGAGACTGTAGGCTTTTATTTAATCCTTCTTCTTCCATGTCTCCTCCAGCAAGGGAGGGTTGCAAAGTGATGAGGGCAGAACCCGGGCAAGGCATCCTCCCTCCTGCATGCTGTAATTGACAGATCCACAGAGCCATCAGGTGTGACACTGAGCAGGTTTCTCACCTTCTCCTGCTGCTGCTGGCAGCACATCAGGCTATCCTTCACTCCACACTGGCACAAACTGCTCTAGCAGTGTTTCATCAGTGATGCACGAAGCACGAGGCACTCCAAGGGGTTTGCAGACATTAATCAACTGACTGTGATTTGTAGCACTTAAGATGGAATATGATCATAAGAAATGCCTCCATTTACTTATCTATAAATTACCTACAGCCATCCCCTGTCTTTCCACATCATGGTGACGGTGTGCAGTTAATTGATTCATGGGGGTAAAGAGCTTTCAGACCACCCGATGAAAGATGTTACAGAAGTAAGTGGTGGTGAGCAGGAGTGGTGTTTTGGCAGTGTGTTCCATGCCGTGGGGATGGTGTAAATGAGGTATTTGCTTCACATTCTTAGGCTCCCTTCGTGTGTGGTGCAGGGAAAGCGGTCACCCTCCGTGAAAGCAGGTTTTATGTTGTGTGACATAAACGCTAGGGACCATTCTATGTGCTGGGACATATGATACAGCTGACTTGCGGGCAAAATAATATAACCCACACCTCTCTGCCACGTCGGGATAAATCCCAGAGTGCACCTCTCAGAACAAGCATATCCTGTCGTGAAATGTCAAGCAATCAACATCAATAAATAATGAGTTGAAAACAGCAAGGTGGCGTAAAACTGCACAGTCGTGTTTGGGAAGGTAGGGAAGCTGATTAAGTGTTATTTCCTGATCTGTAAATCATCAATTCCAAACTTCTTTGTGTGTTGTCTATAAAATATTGGCTGTGGGCCTTTTGTTATAAAAAGGTAACTAATTTTTATAGCAGCCCCGTAAATAGTAATTAACGTGCCACAAACTGAACAACATCCTGCTGTAAAAAAATGGGGAAATGCTGTGCCTATTTTTCAAGAGAGCTGCATTTGTGCCTGGGTAGGGATGAATACTTGCTTGCCCCTGTTTGGGTGGGTAGGTGCACATGCGCTGCTGCGCTGGAAAACTCAAGTCCCTTGATTTTGTCCTACCTTAGCAGCAGCCCTGACACGGACTGGGAGGGAGCGGCGATCTGAAGTCTGCTGTATCAGAAGAGGCAGAAAGGAGTGATGAAGTACGTGATTACTGAGTACAGCATTTTTCTTTCCAGCCTCTATCACTTAATGTTTAGCTTATGCCCTGAAACTTGAGAAGGACTTAGATCTTGTCTCAAAGCATTTTTTCCAAGTCTGTCTAATAAAACTGTATATGCTCTCATTATCCATATAAATCCCTAATCCCCTTCTGAACAGCAACAAACTGTTGACCTCGGTGGTATGGTGAATCCCACAGGTTCAGCATTCCTACTTTAAAAGAAGAAAACTGACTAAAACCAACTCCCTATCTTTTTCCCCTGCTTCCTCAGTTTTAAACTAATAATCTTATGGGTGTAGTCTGTGCCCCTTGTTCCCTAAGGAGTGGGTAGGTGGGCATGTCAAATTTATTGTATGTTACACCCTCTGCATATGGACCATGGCAGAATCTGGAGCTGGGAGGGGCAGGAGGACTGTGCAGCCCAGCCAGACCCATGTTAGATGACCTGCAGTATGTGCACAGCTCCAGGAGGTGTTAATGGCCTGCAGCAACAATGGCCCCGCTCCTTTTGCCCCCCACTGCCTTCGTTTAGAATATTTCCACCTGGCCACATAAATGCTGAGAGCAGAGACCTTCAGATGCTCCTGTTGGCAGCTGCAGCTTCGTGTCACAGTGATGGAGCTGAGCACAGAGCACCCACCTCAGCTTTTTCTGCCTTAAGCCTGCCTGCGCTGCTTCAAGAGAGTAAGGAGGCAGCTGGGCTGCTAAATCATTACCCTGGCTTCTGGATCTGACCTTCTGTGAGCCTTTCCTGATGCAACTGCTTCACCTGGTATATTTAAGGCTCTGATCCCACAAGGCCTCTGATGGGAGGGGGCACACAGAGTCCTCTGATGGGACATGGGCAGTCAGCAGCAGGTGCAACACTCTGAGATGCAGCAAATGAGCATGGCAGAAGATCGAAACGGAGTGATGGAAGAAACAAGGGTTTCAGTGAGGTGGGGAGAACAACGAGGGAAAGTAACCCAGGTAGAAAAGAAGGACTGCTTGTTACAAGGTGCAAGGTCATGATTCTCCTGTGCAAAGGAGCATATGACCCTTCTGTCCCCCTCTGTGCCACACTGTGCCCCCTGTGTTCACCCTCACTTTCACATTCTTGTCTTTGCTGTGGATTAGGGTCAGTCACACTATCTTTGGGTCAGATTATGTTATAGATATTCACACAATGAACACAGTGTGGTCTGATTCCACTCTGCCAGGAATGCTGCTCAGCAGCTTGGACCTGACATACCATTTTCCTGTTATTGTGGTAACTGGTGTCTACAATTCCACAAGGTACAAGATCTCTGATTTTGCTGAGCTTTTTGTGGGATGCAAACTGTGATACCTCAAATCATTCATCTTTAAAACCATATTTTTAAGTAGAAAACTGAGTAACATCATCAATCAAAAATATAGTGGTAAAGGCACACAGTGATTTTACTAGAAATTATTGATGATTGAAAACAGTTTCCTGCCCCCTAAAGCATGGCACCACTCCACAACCACTGAATTGCTACTGAAGTCAATAGGCAGCACAAAAATCTACTTTGGCTACTAGGGCCCAGGGTCCAAAAGAGCTTGCCAGCTCTCCACTATTGATTGAGTGGGAGTGGTAGTCAGGATCCCGAGTACCTACCAGGAACTTAGCCCACGTGACAAGATAATGCCTCTCTGTAACTCTCCAGCCTGATTTACCCACTTCTGACAGAGTTCTGCGAGCAAGGCCTGGTTAAGAAATATGAACTTGTTAAACCTTGCTGAAAGGTTTGGGGAAAAGCTGCAATCTCCAGTGAGCAAAGTGCATCTCTCCCAGAGCAGGCTGCATGCTGGGCCCATTCATCACAAGCCACAGGGAGGGGTCTGGCAGGGAACAATTGATATGGTTTTGCCATTGAAGAGACAGTTTCCCCTTAGAACATATGGAAGACAGATTACACAGCCCCGTCCTAATGTGAATGGAGCTCAGATGGGGAGAATACACGGGCGAGAGAGGGACATCAAGGAATCAATATCATTTGACACCTGTTTTCTGTTTCCAATATGCAGACCTGAGCCTGGCTGCCTCTGGAAGTGTCTTCCTCTGCTTGAATTTCAGTTCTCCCTGCAGATACATCAAACTGTGTCCTAAACACCAGGGTCTTTCATCTTGCATGACCGGTGGCAGAAACTAATGGAAGAGGCCGGCCCTCCCCACCACACCTCCATCTTTCTGACCGCCCCTAGCAGGCTTGCCAGGTTTACAAACTTGGACTCAAAATTTGACAGTTTGACAAATTTGGACACAAAACATTTTGGCAGGATGCCAGGGTAACTGGTTGGGTACGTAACAGCGAGGATGGTGGGAAAACGCTTCTCCAAACACCATAACACTTCTTCAACCACAAGCCTGGTTCTTCACCTTTATTTTTTCATTTCCCAGCACACAGGAACCAGCTAGAACCAACCCTAACAAAGCACTGCCAGTATGGTTTTTTATGAGAAACATATGTGCCATAAACAAGGCACCTAAGGGGAAGTAAGGAGAATCTAAGTTAAAATACGGAATCATCCTTAAGTAAGCAAAGCAGCTCACAAAGCAGTATTACAAAATAAATACGCTAATTGCAATGAGAAAATAGAACAAGAAAAGGAAAGAAAAAAAAAAAGAAAAGAAAGAAAGTGATCCATGTTAATAAGTTCCTTAAGGGGAAGACATAGTGTAGAATAAATGCCTCTTCAGAACACAGTCTTTCCTGGGGAAGGTTTCATCTTATTGTGCAAAGGAGAAAAAATTTGATTCATTAAGACTGTATGAAAGTAAAAAGAAAACATATATAGCAAAGTTATGTCGAGCAAAATATGCAGAGAGAGAAACCAAGCCAAAAAAAAAAAAAATGTTGCTTAGGATTTCTGTGACAAAAAAGTGATGACAACGTGCAGTGTTGCCTGCCTGCCCTGCGCGGGGCGGTGCCTTGGCCTGCAGCCCATTTGGTGAGAAGTTCAGATGAAGGATGTGTGTCCTTTTTCAGACAAAGGGTGATTTGGGATCCCACATGAGTGGGACTGCAGATGAAGGGAGGTGTGAATCCACAGAAAGGTTGGTTCATGGTAGGAGTGGAGATAAGTCAGGGTTAGTATCTTGCTTTTTAACACTGCAGAGAAGAAGCGATGCAGGAAAGGGGGCATGGAAATTTCTTTGAGATGTCAGTGAGAGAAAAAATGAACGGAGTAACATTCCTCTTAAAGCAGGACAATTCCTCATCTGGTGAGAGCAGAGACTGTTGCTTTGCAGCCCAGATGTTTCACGGTGGCTACAGATCGAAATGAAGAGCTGTGTAGTATACCAGGCCTGAGATGCAGAAGATACCACAAGTTAAGAAACCTGCAAAGTATCAGATTCATTAAAGCCCCAGAAAACTGAAGCAAGCTGACAGATCTTCTTGCAGGGAAATGAATAGTTCAGCTCAGATAAGAATTTTTTTTTTTGAAAAGGAAAAAACCCAACAAAAATGGTACAGAAATAGTCTTTGTTCATCTTTGTGGTGTCCTGGCATGTCAGGGGATCATCTCTCCCCTCTACTGGCAGTATCTGGCTTCCACAACCTCTCCTGAGGAGTCCCAAGCCTCTTTCAGTCCAACACACAAGAGACCATACATCATTGTTATTATTATTACTGAGGTTGTGTGCTGGTTGTGCAATAATTCATTGATGCTTTGTGTGGGAAGTACAAAAACTGCAGCCTGGGGAACTAGAGCTCACTGTTGGGGAGTTCCTCCAGAGACTTCATTTTAAAAGTTATTCACTTTGAGTTGTCAAGATGTGTCTGTTAGGGTCCTTGATGAACTAATTATAGAATCACAAAATCATTTAGCTTGGAAGAGACTTTTGTGACCATCAAGTCCAACGCAGCACTGCCAAGTCCACCAGTAAACCATGTCCCCAAGTGCCACATCTATGTCTTTTAAATACCTTCAGGGATGGCAACTCAACCACTTCCTTGGGCAGCCTGTTCCGGTTCTTGACAGCTCTTTCTGTGATGAAATATTTTCCTAATATCCAACCTAAACCACCCCTGGTGCAACTTGAGGACATTTCCTTTAGTCCTTTCATTGGTTACTCGGGAGAAGAGACCGACCCCCACCTTGCTGCAGCAACCTTCTTTCAGGGAGTTATAGAGAGAGATAAGGCCCCCTCTGAGCCTCCTTCTCTCCAGGCTGAACACCCCCAGTTCCCTCAGCTGCTCCTCGTAAGACCTGTGCCTTGTCAGTCCTGAGCAGCGAGGTCACTCCACCCACCAACACTTTCCATGGGCCCTGCACTCTGTTTCAGTTTAGGAACCTCTGGACCTGTGCTGTAGCCTCATATCCAGTCTCCTCTCTGTCCTCCTTCTCCAGCTGTTCCTCACTGAGCTCCCCAGGTGGACCCTGGACAGGATCCATCATCTTGCCTTGCTTGGGGGGTCTCAACAGCAATGGCTATCATCCCCCTGGCACTGCCCTCCATCTCCAGGGACCCTGTGTGGAGTGGGATCACCCTTGGATCTCCACTTGTGTGGTAGCTGCATTTTGGCCTCTTCCTGACCATCTCGTTGCTTTGTGATCTTGATTTGGATTAGTGCAGGGACAAATGCCTGTCCCCTCTCATGTCACTGCATAGTGGATGCAGGGTAAGACAAGGGAGCAGAGGGAAAGGTTTACAGCAGATGGAAATGTGCTGTTCAATACAATGGCTCTGTAAAATTGCAGAAGGGCCTGTTGATATTGCTATTGGGCTACTTTCTGCCTGCTTGCTGAGACCACATTCACTGGACAAAGGTTTCTTGAGAGAGAAATTTCACTGGGGTTTGTTTTGGTTTTGTATTTCAAGGAATACCAAAAAAAAAAATTTTGCCCCTGGGACAAGGGAGTAATGAGTCTCAATCTGACAGAGCTTCTTATGGAGTAATAAACACTGATGAATCCAGAAAAAGATGCTAAGGCCATTTATTTTAAGATCAGCTAAAAAAGTTGCAAAGTCAGAGAAGGAAAGTCTGAGTGCACTTAAGAGGACATCTTGCATTGTAGGAGCTGGCAGGCATTGGGGAAATGTGGGAACATAGGAACAAGGAAGAAGAGGAGTGGGGTGTCTTGGCTCTGGGTGGCCACAGCTTTACAGAAATTACTTCTTGTAACAGGCTTCTTATACTTGACTTTTTTCTGTCCTCTAATTTGAGCTCACAGACCCTTAGGCTGCGTTACTCCCTCAGCATGGGCGTGTTAGATGGAGCCTGGTGCTGGCTTTTCTTACAGCCAAGAAATAGATGCTAGGTGTGGGAGATTTACAGTGTCTGTGAGAGTCACGATGGATTAAAAATGAGTTACTTGATGGAATGAGGCTCCTGATTTGGGATTAGCCTGCACGTCACATACCCACAGCTGAAATAGAGAGCATTTGGCAGGAATGGCAGGGCCCTTCACAAGACTTAGGCTGCATGTCACTGGTTAGTGGCCAAAACTAGGGACCTGGAACTTATCTTTAATGATGCTGTTTTTAATGGGGAGAAGTTTGTGGGAAGCTAGGCCAGTACATAAAGAGACTGCAACTGTGGTTGCAATTCAAGATGAGGAAATTTTCTGGTATAGAGAAAGAAGGAAGACAAGAACTTCTTTCTCTTTCTTTTGCCTCTGATTATGTAGCTGGATGAGCCAAGGACACAAAGTGTGAGAAGAAGTGAAAAAGGCCTATGGAAGAGGGAAGATAAGGACAGAGCATGATAATATTTGTTTTTTCTTATTCTTGCTTAATCTCCCTCATCCAGATATGGACTTGTTTTCTTCAAACCCTTAGCAAAGGTATTGCTTGCTGTTGAAAATCAATTATCTCACTTGTTAAGTGCTTTCTTTTTGTAGGAGCGTCTTCACATAAATGGTCCTAGGTGAAGATGTTACCCATCCTCTCCACCCTAAGAGTCAGCCTATGTGAATCAACACAACTTTGGTAAAGGTCTCACTATCATGTCTCCTTTTTTTTTTTAAAATTCTTGTTCATCCAGAATTCTTCTTTATACACTGCAATATGTAATGCCACAAGTTGGTATCAAACCAATTTTTTGGTAGCAATCATATCTCATGAGCATCTACAGCAAGGCTGAAAACGTTTGGTGTATCAATATCTATTTCACTCCTGGTCTGTACGCACATCTTAACCTTCAGCTGGCTCTTGAAGTTCGGCAGCTTCATTAGTGCATTTTTTATTTCAGCATCTGGTAGCTATATGTATATTGTTATGGTACTCTGTGTGTGTGTGTAGCTGTGTTACAAACCTCGTGTCAATGAACTCATTGAAACAAATGAAAAAACAGTCGCATTTATCTAAATCCTCTGCTAGCTGAATTGCAAGGTCATCGTCCAGCTGAATTCTTTAATTTATCCCTACTGTTTAGCATGCATTTTGTATTCAGTCATTTCAGCTTTGTTATCACAGGCTTAAGATAATGGCTTGGCATAAGAGATGCTCATTCCCCCTGTGAAATCACCATCAGATAGCAGTTCTGGATGTGCAATGCAGCCTGCCACTTGAGAGCTTGCCAATACAATATTATTTGCTGTCATTGGAAACTTCTGTAGTGAAGTGCAGTTCCTAGGAATGTCTGTCCTTTCAAAAGTGAAGGATCCTTTTCTTTTCCCCCCTCTTTCAATCAAAAACAAATTTTTATGATGTCTTTCAAAGTAGCATTTAGCTCTAAAATATTTAAAGAAATCTGCTTTCAGAATCCAGAAGATGTAATGGCTTCCAATTTTGTTTCATCACGAGGTACTTGATTGTTCCCTCATGCCTGAAAGTCTCAGTCTGCTGCTTTATTGTAGACATTTGCATTTGGGCTCCAGAGCCACGGTGTAAATATGTCAGTGATTGCTTGTGCACAGAGCTTGGGTGTGTTTATGCAGCGTGCTCAATCACATAATAAATATAGTAAACATCGTTGTTTACATCACTGGCAGGTTCACTCTGCTGGCCTTTAAAAAACATCCTGCCATGTATTGAGCCAGATTTCGAGGCTCAGCACCCATAAAACACAGGGCAGGTCTTGCACAGAGTGCTAAAGCCGTATTTGGAGTAATGTGGATGAGGAGCATTTTTTTTACATTTGTTCTCAGAGCCTGCATATAACGAAGCCATGTATTGTTGTTTTCCGAAAGGAACAAGCCTGTGATGAAAAAAAGGCACTGTAATTAATCACCACTGGTACAGTGCCAGTTCTCTGCTAGGGCCAGCATTTTGCCATCACAAGTTTAATTCTTTCCCTGCTTCATCTTCATTCCCTCTCTACTCTATCTTCACCTGGAAATTAATTTTCTTTTCACCCCCACCCTAGTGTCCTCCTCATCTTCTTGCTGGCTATGCTTTCCCAAAATCCTTTCCTTCTTGTCTGGTCTCTGCTTCTTTCCTCTTCCTCAACAGAGCAGTCCTGCTGCTCCATTGCCTTGTTTCAGATCCACTGGTGAACAATGACGCCCTCCTCCAGTCTCTGCCCACAACTACCTTGATCCTCTGTGCACCCCAAATACATTCGTTCTCGCCCATCATTTTCCACAGAGCAGAAAGGGAGACATGTTTATGGGAAGAGTGTGAGAAACATCCAAGTTCTTTGTCTGTCTCTCTCTGGGAGCTGCCTGGGGAGGACAAGAGATGGCTCCAGGAAGGTGCATCTTTTGGAGTACCAGAGCAACCCTTCCAGCTCAGGGTGGTACCAGAGGACCTATCCCAGAATGGTTCAGAGTTCTGGTGAGTTTGGTTCTTCATGGAGAAACACAAGGAGAAGTGTAAGGCATTGGGTTTCCTGTGCCTGTTTATGTGTGGCAATGGAGTGATGCACAGCAAATCTGTTATACCTGGGTATTGGAGGGCCTCAGTGCATCCAAACTGGAACAAAAAGAGCAACTTGGGTATAAATCTGAGCTTGCCAGTGAATCTTGGTGTGACAATGCTGTGTTTTTACATTCAGAGTGACCTCTCTCTGTTAAACAAATCTCCATCAGATTTGCACCAGACACACTGGAGCTGACACAGGGGTTTGTCTGTTACCCATTCTGGTTGTGATTTACTAACAAAATCAGGTTAGTATGTGGATGAGCCTCCAAAATATTTGTCTGCACACTTGAACTGCAGGTATGATTTATAGGACTGGTCTTTTTTTAGTTCCAGCCTATGTATAGATCAACCCTGAATTAACACCGTGCTGAGATGAATGATATGGTTCATACCTCTCAGAGCTGTTGTTCCAGTTGGCCTGAAGATAAAATAACATCTGTTCATGACAGAGCTTGAAAAAGTATAAGGGTAAAGGAAGTGTCTTCTCCATATATGAATACTGTCTCTTGATTTTTGGGATGTTTGCTGTGAATGCAGTCATATGTATAAATAGATTATAAGGAAAAAAAAAGGTGAGTAGGAAGAGGCTCAAATTAAAGAATACCAATACCCAAGGGCTGTTAAAAGGCAATGGCAGAAAGATAAACTTCAACAACCCAGTCCGGAAGTGGAAATGTTTTTTTGTTTCATACTTGGACAAAGGACTAAGAGCTGAAGGACCCAAAAAGAGATCTAACTGTATCTGAGGCAGTGGTAACCGTAAGTTTTTTAACAAACACACCAGACAACAACTCTCACATTTTTAATGAATGTTAAAGCTGATCCAAGCAAAAAATGGCAACTTTTTCAAGTAGCTGAATTATGTAATTATATTGCTATATATATGTAATTATATTGCTACCTACAAGCCTCATCTTGCCCCCATCATGTCTTCATTAACTATATCTTTAAGAAAAACAGTGTGTGATCGTTTACGTTCCTTTTTTCTTCTGCCTTCGGATACATGGGTATTTTTTCCTGCAATTTGCATCCCACAGTACTTTGCAGTCCTAACCTGCAGTCCTTCATGACTGTCTTGAGGCCAAAGCATGGAAATGCAAATGATTCAGGTGTAGATTTATTGAGTGTGTGCTGGGAGATAATTTGCCTACGTGAAAACTGCTTTTTGGAACGAGCCTCTGATGCTCAGTGAGGAGTGTTTCGAGCAAGACCAGAGACTGAAGTAGTGTTGTCAGAGGTGATGTATCTGGGAAAGAGCTGCTTATGAAAACTGCATTTGCATCAAGCCTGTAGCAAAGCACTTAGGACAAAGGAAGAAACTGTGCTTTTAGTGGCCATTAGCTCTTGGTGAATAATTTCTGGCGTGACTTGGGCTCACTCCGATTGGCGCTTCCAGGTACACAGTGATGTGGTGGAATTTCCTTTGCTGTTCAGCTCTCTCAGCCCGTGGAGAAGGGAACTGCACTCTATTAAAGGATTTTTTCCCCCTCTTTTACAAGGTTGTTTGTTATCTCGGAATGCAGGCCTGCGCTGGAGCGTGTAATTACAACACCATGTCCTGGGTTAGAAAGAACTCAGACACTAAATTGTCCATGTCATCACCTGAATTTGACCATGAAATATAGCACAGAGGGACTGGAAAGGCAGCCTGTAAAGAAGTGAGGACTGAATGGGCATTTTGGTGCACTGGGCAAATCCAATCTGCTCAATCCATTGCTGCAGTCCCACCGTGGCCATTTAATATTATTACCTGCTTCTTGCCCTTGAAATTGTGCTTCCACCTCTCTTTCCATGAGGTGTGTCTGAGTGAAGGAGGTCAGGGTTAGAGAAGATTGCAATAAAACATGACTCATTTTACATGGGTGATCAGAGTCCTATTAAGTTGCAAAGGAGTTGATTTTTAAAAGAATGTCTTTTTTTCCTCAATCAATTTTTTTTGTGTGCAGACACTAGGAAGAAGAGGTCAGCTCCACTGTTCAGGGTGTTCAGAGATACCCCCAAAGCTGGAATAAAACTACTTGCACTCCTTTTTGCGGAAATTCTTTAGTTTATTCACTTGAGCATCTTAATGTTACCACAAATTTTAAAGCCTTTTCTGTGCTTCCACTATGTGTTGGAGCAGAAAAAACTGTAAACTCACAGATCTCCAGGACCAGGAAACAGCTCTTGCAGGGACCTTCTCTGAGCTCAGAAGAGAAAGGTGTGAGGCAGCTGCATCAATCTGGTGACTGGTACATGACTGGAGAGGGCAGGTGGCTGTACCTGGTATTTCTCCTCTCTACCTGTGTGTACCACTTACCATGGTGCAATCGGGAAGAAAGGTTTGCAGAAGGGTATGCCTGAGAAATACAAGTCTTGCAGGGAGATGTTAATGATTAATCAGGCTTAGTGTACAAATTGATCTAGGATGCCAAAAACGATGACAAAAATGAGAGCAGGACAGTGAGAGAAAGCAGTAGCTGCAGAATATAAAGACCACTTCTACCTCTCTCTTAGCAGTTATTCTCAATAACTCCACGAAAGAAAGCTTTGTTATGAGCATGCGTGTGTGCATATGTGTGAAATAACATCCCGTGAATTGTACAAAAATATTGTTTTGTAAATTCCCCTCTTCAGCAAGAAATATTTAATGAATTTCAGATGGTTGTACTCCTGGCATGTAATACACCCTGTGACAACATTGTGGCACACAGTGCCCAGGTACCCTCTCCCCTTTGGATTTCCTGTATTATTCACCACACTTACGTTAAAGGACATGGGTGCTAATAAGTGATTTTTATTTATATATCTACTTTTTATTTTAAGAATTTTTATTTGAAAAAGCTGTGATACATAGTTATATTTATTCCCTTTCTCTACTTCCACGATCAACTTTAGCACTTGGGATAACAAAAAAAAATTAGCATCACAGAACTGCATGCTCAATGGATAATTGATAACTGTGTCAAGGCTGTAAAACCCCACAACACTCTCTGAAGTGGCAATTTAGGTTATGTGACTAAACATCATTAATTAAGCATTAAACCACAAGTCAGGAGATGCTAGTGTGGCGGTTACATCTTTGCTCACTTATTTGACACTGCACAAGATTTGATAGCTTGCTATGGCTGTGAATTTGAATTGGTGCCTGCAGCTATATTAAAAAAAACATTAAGAGTCTGTAGGACCTTTATAAGCACCTGTGGAATTCCTATCTGAAGAAGTAAAATAGATGAGAAGGCAGTTGGGAATTGTCTTCTGCAATCTGTGTTTTGAACCTATGTGATGATGTGAAGAAGTGTGTGTTACAGAGATTTTTCTGTTACAATCTGATTATGGATTGTTCTTGCCTATGATGCAAAAAGTTGTGATTTATCCTGGCATACACAAGGATCATTTTCACTGAAGCACTGTAGTAATAACAAGGTGCTGAAAAGGTGATGCTGACATGCCCAAATCTCATGGGAATGCTGCAAAAGAAATGGCCTGCTTATTGGAAGTCACCTTCCCTAAGGAAAATAAATAAAGGAGGAGTGCACAGTGCTGTGATACAGACTAGTCTGTCTGCTTTTAAGGAGAAAGTCTTTATCTCTCTTTAGTACAGAGGTAAGTAAGTCATCTTCAATTCCCCAGCTCTTTCTTGGCCCCTTTCAAAAGCTGAACAAATTAACATAGAAGAGTATTTCTAGGTTCCACAAACATTTGCTATACTTCTGCATAAACTCTGCATTCTTAGAAATAGCCGTGAAATTTTATTTTTTTTTCCTTCTAAATCCTTTGACAAAGCTATCAGTTTGCAGTGATGTAAATCACTGGAGTTTTTCAGATTGCTCTCAAACTTCTGCCCTGCAGATAGCACTTTTTGTCATTACATTCATTTGCCATAGAAGGACCTTCACAACAAGAATTTTCCCATTGTTTTCCATGATAAAAACATGCATAGAAGCCATCTTTGCACATTATAGTTCATGCCTTCTCCTGCTCCCTTATTCTCCTCTTGGGGCTTATACTCTCACTAGCACCTAGGGAATCATGCAATGAAATAGAAAGGTAGAAAAAGAGTACCAGCACATCTGCCCTGCTGGGGGTCTCATAATCCCTTCCTGGGTGTTGTATGCAAGAAAGACTGAAAGCATGCTGCTGTCCTCCAGGTGTTCTGCACTTGATGCTGAAACAGCCCTTAATTGTGGCTTTTGGATTTACAAAGTGAGAGGCATTACAAGAAAAGGACCATACAACATCCTCGTGGAAGAAGTCTATCTGGAGGAGTTGTAATTGTCTGTCTGCTTCCAAACCATTCCTCTTGGTGTAGCAGTCCAGTTTAACAGTGACAGAAGTCCCAGCAGCACATGCAAATCAAAGTGGTCCACAGTTTGGCGGACCTGCAATAGCCAAACCTAAATGTAATTCCCCTGTAAACATTAAAAAGTCTCACTTGAATTGGAGATAAACGTTATGTTTTAAGAGAGTTTAAAATTCTTGCTTCCCCTTTCTGTCTAGCATTCATGGGGCTACTTGCCTAAATAGGGTTTGCATTCTGGGATCTTCATTGTGTTTGCTTATAATTTTTAAGTTGACTGAGTCCTGAAAACTCATTTCCCATTTCTTCTAAGGAAGGTTTCTTAAGAAATCAGTCTGTGGAAATAGCAGTCTCACTGTTCTCTCTTTTCACAGATAATTACATGGTCTGCATACATTCCTTCACTTTCCAGTCTGTGTTACCAGAACCGTTTTAAAACAGCTAGAACCAAAGAAGTTTAATAAGTGCTGAGGAAAATTTCGAAATTATTTTAATTTCATCTGTCCTTTACACTGAATAATTATTTGCCTTTAAGAATGGTCACCTAAGTATTAATTAGAGTTGCAATGCTTTCATTTGCTCATTTTCCATGTAGAAACTGTTTCAAAACTTGGGGGTTTTTTTCCCTCTAAAAGTATCCCAGCATGTGGCCATACCAATTAATCAACATTGTCAGCACAAAAACTCTTTTCCTGCCCACACAAAAGTGAAACGGCGACTGACCGCAAAAAAAAGAAGGAAAAAAAGAGAAAATTGTAATAATTGAGGAAAAAAACACAGAATTCTAATAGATGCAGAAGAGAGGTTGCAGTGGCTGAGATGCAAAACTGTTTTAAGAAAAATGAGTGCAGTAATCAAAAGCAAACCAAAGAGTTACTCATGTACAGAAAACATGTATGCTTGGGATCAGATCTTCTAAACACTTGCTGTGGCATGCTCTTCGAGTGGGACATAGTGTTCAGGGTCCTTTAGGTCCAAGCCTTTTGCCGGGCTTGTGAGTACAAGGATGAAACTCAAATTCAGCAGGAATAAAAAAAACAAAATCTGAGCAAGAAACCAGAACAAGAAAAATCATATGGTGGTTACTGCAGACTTGGAAGAGGAGACGATGGAGCTGACTGCACATCAAAGTAAGAAAAGAAGGAGTAAGAAGTTACCAGGCAAAAAAGTGTACAAAAGACAAATCTACAAAACTCAAAATGCAAAATCTGGTTATGTCTTTCAGTGCATTCTCAAGAATTAAAAAAAAACCAGTGAAACGATTGAGCTGGAAAACCAGTTCATCTATTGCTTTCATAAATACAGACCTGGAATGTTTCATGCCTGCCAGGTATGCCAGTCAAGCATGCCACTATGCTAAAATGAACTGTAGAGGGAAAAGAAATTAAAGGAAAAAAAGAAAGAAAAAGCTGGACTGAAAAATAAATATCAAGTGGGGGAAAAGTATTAAAGTGCAAAAAATACAAAAAGTACAAAAATGAATGTAGTGTAACTTCCTTATGTATGGAAGCAATAATTGAACTGAAAAGAACGCTTGTCTGAAGTTGTCAACATCAAAATACCTGGTTTTCCCATTACAGCACCTTTTCTTATTTGATGTTTTCCATGCTGTGCTTGCTGGTTGTTGCATGTGTTACGTTTGCTGTTTGTCCTGTTGTGCTGTTCTCCTCGTTGCCTGCAGTTTTCTGTTTAACTCAGCATAATAAGCCATTGTAGTTCCAGTGGTCAGGAAAGGTGCTTAAAGTACTGGTGCCCTGGGGTACAGCAATACTGTGTTTGACTACCCCTGGCTTTGCTGACACAATTTTGGAGAGGTATTATGTGATTGTGAGGATGGCTAACTGCTCTACAATTGTGCAGTAATTTTTTTTACAGATTTGACAATATTCCCCAGGCAGCAGACACTGTCGTCCTGTCCTCCCAGTGTGAAGTTTTGCCCTGGGATGGAAAATCTGATTTTTACACCTTTTCTACACGTGCTTGGAGAGAGTAAAGCCTTCCCTACAGAGCATGCCTGACTTTGAAAGATTGATGCCATGAAAGATTTATCTTGTCTCATCTGCTTGCAGCCAGGTTGACTTCTGACTCTCCTCAATGTCAGAAGGAAACACAGTTCAAAACTTTATTGCTGCTCCTGCCAGAACACAATATTTTCAAAGAACTCCTGTAACAAATCCATGGAGTACTTTGAATTCCTCTGTTTTATAATATAAAGAGCCAGAAGGAAAAAAAAATTACCTCCTAATTCTGCATCTTCCAAGCAGGACATTAAAGTGACAGATTTAAAGGACATTTACAACTCCACTGAGCCAGGAGGAGTTGATTGCGTTTTTCCACATAGGAAGGAGGTGTTGGGTATGTGTGTGTTCTGGGATGATATGTGGCTGCTGCTGGCCTTTCCAGATGGCCTCTGATGTCATTGCTAAAAATCCTGAAATCTGCTGCATGAGGAAATTCGTTTCATGGCCCTCTGACATGATTTTGAACGGTCTCTGCATAAATTTAAGGGACCAAGGAGATGGGACAGTAAATGGAAGGTGACAGAAAGGAGCCAAGAGGATTTACATCCCTGAATGGGGAAAAATAATGTGGTTAGCTTGTCTGTATAACTATTTTAAAAATCTCTATCTAGTGACGGATTAATATGGGACCAGTTCCACAGGAGGAGTCCCCTCTCTTTTGAGAATAGCTGTATTTCTTCAGGAAGATGAGACCAGGGCCACCAAAGATGAAACTCGTGGCCTGGGCCCACGTGGTCCACACCTGGAGGGTGCCAGGAGTGCACACACCTCTGGTCCTCAAGGGGAGAAGAAGAGGTCTCAGCAGGTCTGTACCTCTCTGCTCATCATCCTGCCGAGGCGAGCTGGGGACGGAAGCAGCAGATAGGGCTGGAAAAAGGCACCTGTTCCCAGGAACAATCTGAGCATCTCAGCTGGCAAACCAAAACAGATGGCAAAATGCTCCTGTGCTGCTGCTGCACTGGCTGAAGGGATGGGCTTTCTGTGAGACATCCTCATGGGAGAGGGGGAAGGAGGTGTCTGTCAGCCAGAAGTAAACCTCGTTTGTAGAGCATTTGGAGAAACCTTGGCAGATATTCCTGCCCTGTGGATGAACAGAAATCTCCATCCTGGGGGGCTCCAACTCCAAACCTGCCCCATGCAGCTGAACTCACTGCTTTGGGAGCAAGCAGTGATGCAGAAAGTATACTGGGATGCAATAAATAAACACCCTGCCCCCTGCTCCTCTCCCTTTGCATCCTCTCAGGCAGACAGGAATCTTGAAGGAGAACCTCTGCAGCTTCCATCAGCCTGGCGGCTGCACCTTTACCTGCCAGAGCACAGAAATGGCAGGGGTCCTGGCCAGAGATCTGGATTACACATTTTAACAGCAGGGTCTTGTTTTTGTTCCTTAAAGCCATCTGAAAATGAAAATCATTTAAAGTGCAGATACAAGGGACTTTTGTTTTCCCGTGAAATGTACTTGCCCAGTATCTGATGAGGACAAC
Organism: Machaerirhynchus nigripectus; assembly: GCA_013397975.1. Lineage (NCBI taxonomy): Eukaryota > Metazoa > Chordata > Aves > Passeriformes > Dicruridae > Machaerirhynchus > Machaerirhynchus nigripectus. The sequence continues at coordinate 724,002 of VZRQ01005473.1, read as the reverse complement.
ATACGGAGCCCAGTTAATGAGGCCAGACAGCATGAAATTGAATCCTGAATTGAGCTTTGAGTTTTGTGGGATCCTTGTACCATTTTCAATAGGATTCTTTTTCTTTGTATTTTTGGAAGAACAACAGAGGTGCTGAACGGTGCCAAGAAATTTTTGCTTGCAAATATTCTTAATTGAAAAATAATTCTTATTTTTACTGTCGTTGTTGCAAATGTCCTGTATATCTTCAGTTACATCTAGATCTTGCTCACAGCTGCACAGAATAGGATCATTGCACAAACTGAAACCTATTGTATCCACCAGAAGAATGCATCTTATGAAAAATTCATTTTTCTCATGAGAGTCTAACAGGTGCAGGACAGCATTAAAGAATATGCCACAGACACACAGCTCTAGACATGATATGTGAGTCATTACTGAGATCATGGAGTTCGATTTATAAAATCCAAGAGTTATCAGCAAAGCTGGTGAATAAGCAAAACTTTCAAAAACTCTTACTGAAGAGAGGAGTAAGAAAAGTACCCAAAACAGTGCAAAACACACAAACCTATTCTACAACAGCTTAAGGAATGCAAAGAAATGGTAGCACATGAAATGGTTGTTAAAAACAGAGATTCAGTGCATGGCATAAGCATCTGGGAATGAGATAGTGAGAAGGGAACAGAAGAGGTTATTGCAGTGTTATGTATCAACAGTTGCAAAGGGAGACACTACCCAGGAGAAGAAAATGTCATTGTGCTCAATGAAAAGAATTGAGTGCCAGTATTTGAAAAGGGTTTATCCAGCATGTGAAGATGCTGACTCAAAAGACCATGGCCTGTTCCTGTTCCTGCAAAATTCTTCACTGCAGTTAATCACCACGCTCTCCACATGTGCTGTGTAAATACTTGCTTTCAGAAAGTTCCAGGGCTGAAGACATTCCACCAGCCACTACAGCAGCCTCCAGCCTACTGGGAAGTTCACAAACTTTATTTTTGCTCTGGGCAGTGAAAATCAGGACTTGAGCTCCAGGCTGAAGACGTGGAATCTGTAATCCCCTAAGATAAGAACTGAAGAATACAAGTTTCTTCAACTGTCCAAGGAAGAAAAAAATTATCTCCTCCAAAACAGCACCAGAGTTGGTGGTAACCAGCCCATGTGGAGGTAATTGTATTATATGAGTTAAGCGAAGTGCAATCCACGCCAAGTTTCTACTGTTAAGAGATGAAATGGAGAACAGCAGAGAGATACTTCTAGACTAAACCCACACTCTTTCACTGATGTCTGTTCCTCAAATAAATAAAACTTGAGAATGGTGACGTCATTAAGCCTATTTATTAGTAGGGTTGATTGAATAAACTGGGGAATAGATGCACACCTCTGAACAACTAGTGAAGTGTCACATATACACCTGTATTCCCATGCCTCCATATTTTTATCCTGCTGATACATTTCTACGGGTGCTTTACATGTCAGGCTGAGGGCAGCATCCTCTGAGAGGGAAATGGAGTGCAGAGGGGCACAAACTGAGAGAGAAGTTCTTAGTAATGCTTCCTGCTGTGTGGTTTTTCATGATTGTGACCCTGTTTTCATTGTGATTCTGTGACTTCAGAGTCACAGACTTCCTCCTGCTGAGGAACCCTCACCAAGCAGTTTCAGTCAGGAGCTGGGATGGGAACTCCTCTGAATTTAAAGGAGCCTCCAAGCATCAACAGCAAAACTGTAGATTTAATGAGAGACAGGGAGCCAGCTGACTGCAAGGCACCTTGCCAACAACTTCCAGGACTCAGAAAATCCATCTGACCTACCTACAAGTACACTGTAATACTTTTGCCTCACAAGTAAATCTGTTTTGTACATTCTGAATGAAAAAATGCTTCACTCCCCATGCCTTTTTTCTCCTCTTGAGACTACACAATATGATCATGCATGAGCAAAGATCCAGTAATTGCTTGATCAAGGAATAGGACACGTTTAAATAAAATCTTTAATGAATTACCCATAAAATCTTACCATACACGTCTGATAATATCTTTGAACATGGCCTCAGAAGGTGAGATATTCGGTAAGTCTTAATCGGGGTAGAAACTTACCCTGCACAGTATAAACCACACATTTAAGGTACTGAAATTGCTCCCATACCTAGATTTTGATGGGGCTTTTTTGACTGCGTGCAAAGTGCAGGATCAGAAGAACTGATCTCTCATGCTTCACTGAGCAGTCTCTGACACCTGAGTACACTGCTGGAAGATAGTGTGATGTCTGTTGCTGTGGGTGGCTGGAAATGAGGGGGAAGGCAGCATTTTTTGCGTGAAATTCCTGTCTGTGGTGAGATCAGATGCATTTGTTGATAAGGTTCTGGTAAGGAATTGAGAATCTGTTCCAAATTAGAAAAACTTCACTCCCCAGAATGTCCTATGGGAGCAGAGAGGAAGGATTGAATATGGGATCAGTGTGTCCATCCCTGTGTAGATAACGAATGAGAAACCGGCACAGTTGTATACACAGAAAGAAAAACACTTAAGTTTGTGATGAAAGGCCAGATGAAAAAGGAAAGTGTTATAATTCAACAGAATATAAAAGACAGCAGTGGGCCATCCTTTCTTCTAAGGAGACAGGTTACTATATCACTTTCCTGAAATCACAGCAGGAATGATGGATTAGTTGGAGGGGAAAATTGGTGCCTAAGGCACTTCTGACTTCAGTGTTTCAAGTTGTCCATAATCCTTCGTAGCCTTCACCCAAACATGAAACCCTGTAACAAGCATAGGGAATTACTGAGGGCGAGAAGTGGTCTCCGGAGTTATTTCCTGAAACCCAATCTTGAAAGAAAGTACCAGGTTTCAGGTGCATGCCAGACCCTTTGTATTCATTGCACCTTCAAAAAGGGGATGCCTCTGGGCTGGACCCAAGCCCAGATAAAGAGGTGGTCTTTATTTTAAACTGCAAGTGAGCCTGGTGAAACTCATCTCTGATGAAGGTTTGCTTCATTCTGGATATATAAAAAATGTTTCAGACTTGTTTTACACTCTCCTTGGTTGAACAAAGCTTGAAGGAATCCTGAATTAACGCCTTCTAACCTGCACATGTAGAAGAGGGGAGGCAGAACTGGATACAAGAAGTCTGATTATTTACCAAGACATGGGAGGACAGGCTGCAACCTATGATTGAAATCCACACTGCTTTTGCTGCATACAGCATGGAAAGAGTCAGCCAGCAGAGACAAAAGCAAGGCGAGGGAAGGGTGCTTTAATGTTTTGCAAGAAACAGGTTTCAGTGCACTGTGTCTGTCTTGTTCTGCTCCACAGCACCTCAGCTTGAGAAAGGAAAGAAGGACTCTTCAATTTGCACAACTGTCAAGAAAACACAGCAAGGAGCAGGACGTGACCATGTCTGAGAGGGAGATACCCATAGGGGTCAGCAGCCAGCTCAGAAAGGTAAATTACCTCCTTCAGTCCAGCAAAACAATACCTTACATTAAATATGGTTATTCAAACGTCGTGATTGTCACTGATATCGTTACTCATGTGAAAAGAAGATGGAGAGTTGCAGAACTGCACAGTTTACTGAGCCATTAATTGGTGGCTTTGGGGAGGTACTGCATCTTATGTTTCTACCCTTAGTCAAAAAGGAGCCAAGGTCAAGAGCCCCTGGGCATATCCAGTGAAAGCTGAGCTGATGGGATCCCAGAGAGCACACGTCATACTCTAAATCTCTATAAAATCTGCTGTGAGCTGCTCTTGTTTAGGTGCATGCTTAGGGTTTATTTCAATAGGTGTGGCTTGGAAGGACATCACATCCCCTTCTCATCTGGTTCCTGGGACACCACTGGGAACAACCTAAGTTGCGTGGCAACAAATGTTGGCTGTAATCTGGCTCCAGGAAACCAAAGCTGAGCCTGCCTGAGAGTGGCACCCATTGTGCCTCCAGCTTCATGGGCTGGGTGGATTAAAGCATCGTAAGAAACTGCAAGATGACCTGTCTCAGGCCAAGGAAGAAATTAGCAATGAGCATGAGGAAGGATACGCTTTTTGGGGCATGTAATTTAAGGTCACATGGCAAGAAATTGTGCAAACTATTGCAATGACTTCTGGAATATATCCCTAGATTTGGCTCTTTATATGCTTTATAAAAGAAAAAGTTCAAGGTTTTAAGTAATAAAACATTTGTCTTCAAATAAATAGCTGCAAGAAAAAGGATCAAAAGGAACTATTAAAGCAGGAGATAGAGTAGAACATATTTTCTTTGCAACTTTCAGCATCTTCAAATTTAAATATAATGGATACTGTTTCCTTCTTCGGGCTTCTTACAGGCCCTTTCTTTGTCTTCTTTTTAATCTTGAATACCAGTGCACTTTCAGCAGCAGTAAGGGGGGCTGGCAACAATTCTCAGTTCATTTTTTTATTATAAAAATTAAATTGGGTATGATGAGCTTTTGTAAAGGAAAGCGAGAACTGAAAATATCCAGAAAGTCACAAAGTGCCGCCAGAAAGACATTAGGGAAGGGCTGAGGCTGTTTAAACTTACATTCTTCTCACTCTGGGCCAGCTGTGTTTCTCTTCTTCTCTCACACCCACCTTGTAAGCATATGGAGTATGCTGAAGTGTTAATATAACAGAAAATAAGCCAAGCTAGATTCTTAAAACAGCTCCTAATCTAGAGTAGTTTACCTTAAAACAGCCTGGCTAGTCTCAGTAACTGCTGACCAACACGGTCAGTCTAGGTGAGGAAAAAACTAATCTGGCTTTTTTCACTTACAGTGGATTTCGGTGGTGATTTCTGCAGGTAGAGCTGACAAAAATGGGTAGTGAGCTTCTGCACCTGTGGCTTGCGTTTCAGATTTAAATGCCTGACAGTGGAAATTGCATGGAAGATGCACTGGGGGGAAAAGGAAGAAAAGACTGAAAAAAAAACCCAGGACCAAAGGCGGTTACAGTTTCACTGAGATTTATTTTGTGCACGAGTCCACTGGTGAGTGTTTTAGTCTCTTTGTCCCATTTCTCACGTGGGTATGGACAGAGATAATGAAGATTTGCTAAGATAAATACTTCTTCTCCCTAAAGGCTGGTAAAGCAGCACGTGGGGATGGTGATGTTCTCACTGTGTAGGGTGGGTTAAAAGGGTTGTGTGCCTGGACTGGTACACTTTATGATAGATATTTGAGATGGTGATAAGCAGAAACATGTCAATGACACCAAAAGGGCCTATTATACATTATCTATCAGCAGTGATCCTTGACTATTTCCTGATCCAGGAAGGAAAATTCTCCCCTCTGCTATTCCAAGTGTATTTGCTGCTAGCAACATTGAGGGTTGCACCTAAGGCATTCAGACTGGCACACCTGCCAGAGGAAAGTAGAGCAAGCTTTGTGCAAGATCCTTCAGTTTGGCTTTAATTAGGCACAGGGTACAGATTCTCTGCTCTGTAAATCACTGTAAATCAGAACTCCATTACTAGAAAAAAAAACCAAACCAAAACAAAAACCTCCATGGAAAGAAGTTAAAAGTTTTTTGTATTTGTTGTTAATCCTACCAAAAAATACATTTGAAAGTCAGACTCTAAGTCCTTCACAGAAGTACTCCACACCAACCAGAGGGTACTGTGCACGCACGATGTCACTTAAAAAGTAAAACATCATCTCTATTTGTGCACTAATTGCAGCAAATTGAAAGAAAACACTTCAGTAGGTGAATATCAGTAGCCTCAAAGAGACTGAAATCACTTGTCTGGATGTTCTGCTTTCCTAATTTGTTTTAGGCTGTGTCTTCTGAACAGTGGAAATAGCTCCCTGAGATCTCCCGAGGTCTGTGCTTGGAGGAGAGCTTTACAGTGCAGTCTGATGCTGTTAGGTCTTCGTAATTCTCCATGTACCTTTCAAAAGGTCAACAGATTTCAGTTTGGCCAGTTTGCGGAGGACCGCAATTTCAGTTTTCTGCATTATCTGATTGTTTTGAACAGGGCTTCCCGGGAACCTTTAAATTGTCTAAATGTTTTCATCTGACTCAGGAGGATGGTTTGAAAGGGAAACATCCAAGTATAGTATGTTAAGGCCCCAGGTGTGATACTTGAGCCATACAGTACCGTACAAATGGGAATTAGTTCCTCAGTGTGCTATTCCCCAGAGCATGAGGAACTGCAAGGTGCCGGTGTCCTCTTATCAGAAAATAAAAAACTTCTTTGCCTTCAGGTAACAAACTTAGAAGCCCAGCTGAAAGGTACATAGGCTGTGCAACTTCAAGGATGTCACTAGTAAATGAGTCCATGCTTTCTTTGTTCCAGGATATGTCATTAAGGATTCAAACAAAAAACTCAGATATTTAAAGTAAATTGTATAGCCAGGGTCCATTCAATTTGCATAGACTTTTCTAAAGAAACAGACTAAGTGAGAGAGAAAAATAATTGGTGAATGTTTGCAGTCAGTGTGAGAAGTAAAAATTTTGAACATGCATCTCAAGAGGCAGCGTTGGAGACATTAAAGACATCAGACTTTTTCTGAAGTGGTTGCTTGATTTTGACTTTTTAATTTACTCTGTAATAGCAATAAGGACTCTGGAAGACCTCTCTCTCTTTATCTGCAGGCAAATCTGCTTAAGACTGAAAGGCTGCTCTGCTCTTCTGGCCTTGAAGAACAAGTGAAATGCTGGTACGTGAACCACCTCTACACTCCAAATTTACATCAGTATAGCCAACCCAGGGAGCGGTTGAAAAGTAACTTCTATTTGTTTAATTTGCCTGGATTCATCACTGATTACACTAACTCTATGTAAGGGCTCTTTACATTTAGCTATAAAAAATTTAGCTCTAAGCTTCTAAACTGATCTGTTGACTCTGTGTGACTCTGTGTGCAGAGATGGTTATAAAGAGAGAAGATGGACAAAGAAAGCATGTAGGTTGCAGGATCTTTTAACTGTATAATAGAAAATGAGTGAGAGCTTTTAAATTTTCAGCTTTATGCACTGTTCAGACAGGAAACTGTGCATTTCATTTATATGATTATACTTATTTTGTTTCAGAAATTAATAGTATCATTCCCTTTGTGGAACCTGTCATGCACTGAAATTAAATCATCCCCTGCGGTGTAATACGAAAAGGGGACTGTGGACTCAGGAGAGCCATTTTCCTGTCATTAGCAAATTTCATCCTTATGTCTGGATACCAAGTACACTGTCCACAGCACAGCTGAGTCTTTTTCCTAGCTGCAGAGAATATTGTTGCCTTTGAAGAGCACATAATTTAGCAATTACAAATTCTGTTTTTTCTCCTTGGAGAGTATTGTCTGTGAGTGTTTTCATGGATATAGCCTCCCTCCTTGTAACCCACTGCACCATAAAAGTACCTGAAAAGATGACACAGGGGACTAGACCAAACCCTTGAACTCATCTGACTAGAAGTCCTGCCATTCTTACGCCAGTCCCTCAGTCATACCTGGATTTGGAAACTTCTGCATTAAGAAGTGTGAATACAGATCATTTTTCTCAGCTGGAGTGCTCTGCCCTGTGCACTGCCCATTCTCAGCCTGGGGTTCATGGTGAATTGTAGAATGCAGGTTCACTTCCAGTTATGCCCAAGGGTAAATGGAAATGAAAATTGAGCACCCTTCCCACAAAAACCCCAGAGTGCTACCAGGTGCCAGCACCTCAGAGGGACTGGCAGGTGTCACAGTATCTGCAGTGCACTGGCTGGGCAGTTTCAGCCTTGAGCAGTGACAAGAGAAGAGTGGAAGAGGCTACATGGATGTTCTTAGTAGGCAAGGAATATCCATCTGAGGGTATGAAAACACAGGAGCTGCAGTGTCCTGGTCAATAAGGAACATGGGGATTGAGGCCATGATATGGAAAACACGGTGTCAGAGGAAAGACCTGGTAATGCCAGCACTAGGGAATAACAACATGTAGTAAGGAAACTCTTTAGGTGTCCTCAAACTCTGACAAAGGAAAGCGAGTGTGTGTGTGCATGCACCCGTGCACGTTTGGGCATGCACTGTGCATATGCCCACACTGGGAAGTAAATCATTCTGGAAATAATAGGAAATGATTTTCCAAGGACATGGACTGAGGCACCCACTGCTGCCTGCTATGTAGCTGGGAGTGGGCATCTGGAAGCCAGGAGATGTGCCACTACTCCAGTCTGCGCTGTGTCTCACATGCCCTCCTGCAAGCTGAGGGTATTGAAGGCTCTCCGGTACTGCAGTGAGAACTGCATGGGAAGAAGAATCCAAAGTTTGTTCCTCTGTAAACTCTCCCTCCTGTTTCTCTTTCCAGATGGCTGGGCTGGTGTCACAAATTAAAAACAAAGAGAGCATTAGGGAAATGAAAAGAGAGGAAAAGAAAGATATACAGAGCAGCAATTACAGAAGAGACAGCTAAAATAGGTTCATGATGACAGGGATTCCTTCATGTTCGAGAAATGTGTCTAAGGTGAAACTTTTCTACTGTAAAGGTAATTTTGCTTTAATAAATGGCTCCCTAAATTCCTTCCTCCTGAAGATAATGTGATGAAACAAGTAGGTCTAACATAGTCTGAGAACAGCTGAGCAATTACAGATGGGTCTGCTGTGAGCAGAGGAAGTGAGAAAAGGTCAGCCTGTTTATGAACCTTGTGTGTTGCTGGTTCACACAAAGTTAAATGCTTGAACTGCTATTTGTGCCTTTGGAAATCTCCCACAGAGTCTCCCCAGAGACATGCTTGTGAGAAGTTTGCACCAGCTTAGAATAAACTAGTTTGAAACAATAATGAATCAAAACTATTATAAACCCTTTTGTGACTATTTTGCAGCTCAGCAAAACTGATGTCCATACAGAATTTAATCCAAGGGTCTCTCCGTACATAAAAACATATGATTTGTCACTGATTCAGCTGAACATGTGGACATTCTTAAGGTGCTTTAGAAATGAGCTACATTGATTTACCACCATAAGTTAAATTGATTATAAAAATATTAAAACTGCAGAGTGTGGCACCAAAAGTTAGGAAATTCCTCAGTTAAGGTGCTGCAGTCTTTTATTGTGAGATCACATCATCTTCTCTCCACAGATGCCCCCCACCCAGACCATGGTGTTCAGTTGCTGACGAGTTTTTCAGTGTTTTGTTTTAATCCTCCTCGTTGTGCAGAGTGCAGTCCCTGCCCCTGTGTCACCAATCACTTCTCAGCCCCGGGTCCAAAGGCAAAGCTATCAGTCCACAAATAGGCTTTTTGTGCAACACGCTTCCTGAACATGCAAGGGACAAGTTTGGAAGCCTGATGTTAAATAAATAACTAAATAAATAAGTGACTGCTTTCACAGCACACCCTCATCATCAGAGGAGAGCCCTCACTGACTCAGCACCCGGCTCCACACAGCAGCGCTGGGCTCTCATCCTTGGCACACAGAGGAGGAGCAGTGCACACCTACTGACCACCACCCAAAAACCCCAGGTGGAGTGATATGACAGGCACTGCTCCGGAGCTCTCACACAAAAGCAAGGATGGAGCCCAGCTCATTCAGGATGGCTTTCACTTGTCTAAGCCATAGCATGATTCTCTCTCCCTCTCTCATCCTCTCTTTTTCACTGAGAGTCATACTTACTTTGAAGGTTCTGTGTTCTTCAGCAGTTGCGCAAAGGCTGGTAGAAAACAGCTTTTTTCATAGTTCAACCCCCTTTCATGGCCAAGGCACCATCCAGTTGCATACTGCATGAGATGGGGATACTGGAGATAAATGGTTGTGTTCATAATTAATTTTTGTAGTGTACATGTGCAAGAGGACTGAACTCAGATTTCATGGGTATCTTAATTTTGGTCTCTCCTAAATTTTAAGTGTTTGATTTTACAACCCTAATGATCTTTTAATGTAGTTTTTGAGGAAATTTACTCAGTTTTTTAAAGAGCGAACTTTAAAAAAAACAACTTAAGAATTTCTTTGTAGGAGGCAATAACTACTCTCACATGGACTATCAGGATGACTGATTCCTTTGCTCACTGCTCTCAGAAATGTAAAAGATCACAGGGGTCAAGCAAAGTGGTTTCATTCTGGTTTTTGTTTTTCATGTGACATATTAATAATTCTGATTCAAACCAAAACAAGATGTAAATCCACATGGAAAAATCAAAATTCCTTCTTTTCAAAGGGTTTGAATGAAGCATTTAGATTTTTCAGGATTTTCATATCACTGAAAATGGTTGAGTAATATCAACACATGCTGGAGTCAGTGGTGGTGGTTTTTTTCTCAGCAAGGCACATGTCTCCATAGCCCTCCCTGCCTCCTGCCTCTTGAGGGAGCAGTGCAAAAATGACCAGCAAAGTGGTTATTTTTATATATGGGCTGGGGGACAAGGAGGTGAACAGGCCCAGGAGGTCTGCACCAATTGGCTAAGAGCAGATGACCCAGGAATCCTGGCCGGACCTCACCTGAGAAAGTTGGCAGTGTGCCCCTTCCCCAGTGCTCAGGGTCCCCCTGCCTTGCCCTGAGGTGACATGGTCACCTACTCCCCCCTCGAGGACCGTGGTGCAGAGATGTCCATCCAGCCCCACGCAGAAGCAGCCGGGAGGTTGGCAGGGCCCAGGACTCACAGCAGCAGCGCCTGTGTCTCTACAGGGAAGACCATTTTCCCGGTGTGGAAGCACTGGATCAAATGATTGCAAGCACTTATTTACTTTTCCCCTTCCAGGTTTTCCATGACACTCCAGTCTGGCATTGTCCTGTTCCTATCCTCCCCCACTTTCAACTCCTCATCTTCACCTCCTCATCTGTTTCCAGTCACCAGCTGCTTCATTCAGTCCCAGCCTCCACTTCTGTCTCTAGTATCCTGTCTCAGCCTCTCCCAATCCCCCAGGCCTGTATCTACCCCTTAATCTGAGCTCCCAACCACTGCTGATTCTAAGTGTTGAAGCACCAAATTCTCGGTGAAAAACCTGCCGTAAATTCACACCAGGGATGAAACTGTATTTTTCTGCCTAGTCAGTTTCCTGGGACAAATGAACCCGAACAGCAGGCTCAGGGGGGCAGAAATCTGTTCCAACAACTCCAACAGTGACCCAGATTCAGGACAGTTCTTTAAAAGAGAAAAGAAAGGTGTCATAGGAAGATCAGAACAACATTTAATGTAGGTGTTCTTTCTGGCTCTGGCTGCAATATTCCCATGTGACATTAGTTTCTCAAGGGCAATGACATGGAAAGAAAGGCAATGTAGTAGATTATCATCTCAGTTTATGCTGCCTTATCCTAAGGAACAAAGGGCTGTATCTGGAGACGTGTGGTCATGCCCAGAAAAAATAACTAGTCTCTTCACCATCAAATAAAGATGAGCATAAAAGGCCTTCTTCCATCTCAGTGTGGAAAGTCACAAGTTGCTGCCTGTGCAGCCTGACCAGAAACACACAGTATTGTTATTTACCTCCGGCTCCACTAAATGGAGTTATGTCCCTCCTCTATGTTTCATGTGTACTCCTGTATCTTTCTGTGGATTTTCAAGATCTGTTGATGGTGCGGCAAGTAAGTTGCCCTTTCCAACCAGAGAGGAAAGAAAGGCTTTGATTCCACTCTTCCTGTCCAGTCTGTCACCTGCAATGTCAGAAGAAGAAAAGCCTCCGAGAGCTGCCCATTTTGAGCTGTGCTCATATATCTCTATGTGTGTGCACACACGCAGCTGTGGATGAATGTGATTGCACATGCAAGAGTATGTGTGATAACATCATCCAGATGCCACACCACTCTCTTGGATTATGTCAGTCTCACCCAATGAAGCACACTGAGCAAATGCTAATAGTTAAGAGCTAATAAACACTACACTAGAAGGTCAGTGCTGAATCGTTTGGATTGTGCACATGGTTTCTCAGATACTTTCCCCCAGTAGTTCCCTGTAGCCAAAGAGAGGCTGTGTAGCTGCAGATCTCCCTGTAGGAAGGATTTTTAAAGCCCCGCACTTTACGGAGTCGGCTGAATATGTTCAGAAAGAAACAGCCCTGATAGAGTAGGACAGCATTGTTGCCAGAAAGCAGATTTCACAGGTTTCAAAAGGATGCTCTCAGTGAGTTTCCATGTTTTTGATATGGTTAGTTCAAAGGAAAAAGTGTCATATTTCTTAAAATCTCATATTTACATAGGTCAGAAATAGAAGAGCACGCGATCCTTTCTCTCTTCCTTTTTATTTCTCTGTACTTTGTTGCCTTTGCTTTCCTACTAGTCCTTGTACATGCCATAGAATTGCAGTAGACTTCAGGCTGTGCTCCTGTCTTGACAGTGTAATCTATATGTAAATGGAGTGAAAATATCTTGGTTACTTGTGTGATAAAGACTGCCTCACTGATAACTCTTTTGGTCACCTGTAGCTATCAATAAACTGGAGCCTTTGTTGACCAAATCACTCCCCACTTCCTTCCTTCAGCTGGCCATTCTGTGAACTGCCAGGAGTTCCTGTTCAGACAGTAGATGTAGTTAGAAGGTGGCCACACCGTGCTGGAGACAACTGTGGGAATAATGAAGACACTGAGAGAGTTCAAAAGAAACGTGTTAGATCAGTAAAATAATTTCCCATCAATCTCCAGCTACTCATTTAATCCGAGACCTAAACTCCTTCTGCTTTAGGATTATTAAACCTTCTAGCCTTTTTTAATTTGGATGGATGTCAGGAGAAATAAAACACTTCTCTCCCAGGATAGCAGCAGATACTGTTAAAGTTCTAACACCAGTATTGGACCAAGATTGAAGTACTTTCAAATGTGGTCAGTGTTGAGAACTGAGCTCCAACTACTTGTAAGTTAAAGGCAACTGCCTGACCACAAAGGACATTTGAGACCCATGTTTGGAATAAGCTCTTCTATTTTTCCTGATGGTCCTGTAGAAGAGGTGCTCTCCCTCCTGCCCACCCCTGTTCTGCACTGATGTGGGGATGGGGTTAGGAGCAAGTATGTTATAAAATCATAGAATCATAGATCATAGAATCATAGAACATTTTGGGTTGGAAGGGACTGTAAAGATCATCTAATTCCAACTGCCCTGCCACGGGCAGGGACACATTCCACTAGACCAGGCTGCTCAGAGCTCCATCCAGCCTGGCCCTGAACACCTTCAGGGATTGGGCATCCACGATCTCTCTGGGCAACCTGTTCCACCCCCCACACAGTAAAGGATTTTGTTCTAATATCTAGTCTAAACTTGATCTCTTCTAGCTTGAATCCAGCCCCTCTGGTCTTGTCACTAAATGTTCTTGTAAAAAGTCTCTCTCCATCTTTCTTGTATATTCCCTTCGGGTACTGGAAGGCCATAATTAAGTCAACTCAAAGCCTTTTCTTTCCCATGCTGAACAAACCCAATTCTCTCAGCCTTTCCTTGTAGGAGAGGTGCTCCATCCCTCTGATCATCTTGGTGGCCTCCTCTGGACTCACTCCAACAGGTCCGTGCCCTTTCTGTGCTGGGAGCCCCAGAGCTGGATGTAGGCCTCCAGGATGGGTCTCACATAGCAGAGCAGAGGGTCAGAATCACCTCCCTTGCCCTGCTGGCTCCTTTGGATGAAGCCCAGGGTGGGGTTGGAGACGACTAGTCAGGACCAAGGGGGATGGGAGTGTGTACTGGAAAGACTCAAGCTGAGAGAATCAGAGATTCTTACAGGAAGAGTGGTCTCTCAGGAAGATTGGCATGAGTTCAGGCCAGGAACTGGGGACTCTAAAGAGAAGAATGAGCAGCTAATGATGGATATTTCTCTGAAGTTTCATGGTGAAGTTTTATTAGGAAGGGTCCACGTTGGCCAGTGATCCAAAAGTTAAGATTCTTTCTCTTTCCAAGGATGTCCCATTTTCCCAAGCAATATGTCCCACAAGACAGCTTTCAGCCTTTATTTATGAAGCTTAGATGGCCAGCAGGAATCTGGCAATAGAAATTATCAAACTGTTCCTAGAGGTGGGAAAGCACAGTTCAAAACTTATTCCGACACGTCAGCAGCCATAAATAATGTGTGAGTGTGCAAAACATGAGTTTTTAACCTACAGGAGTGCCTCACCCCTCAAGACCAGTAAAGGTTCTTGGACTAGCAAATGCAACATGCATTCCTTATGGGTGAATAACCCCACTTGCCCTGAACCCTGTAGAACAGGGTGCTCACTGCTTTGGCGGATCTGTCCACACCTTGAGAAGTCATTTCACCCACTCGCAATGTGGTCAAGCTCAAGGGCTCTGTTCTCAGGTTAGTAATTTCATAGATTGTAAAGGCAGAAAGGACTTTAGTGATCATCTGGTCTGGCCTGGCCTCCCACATAACACGTGCCAAATAATGTCACCAAGTAAATCCTGACTTAACTTCAACTACTTGTAGCTGAACAAAAAGCATGTCTTACTGAAAAAAAAAAAGTGGTTTATTCTTGATTTTTAAGAATCAAGAGATACAGAATTTACCATATCCTATGATATTTTCTTGCCAAGGTTAATTATTTGCAGGGCTTTAAAGAGGCATGTCAATCCTTACTTGATTTTTTCCGTCTTGATTGTACTTTTTCTTTGTTAACTAGATTCAACAACCTCCTTATGCTAGAAATATTATCAACTCCCCTCTGAATCAATTTTTTTACTTTATACCAGATTTATAAACATGGTCTCACTTTAGAGCACTGGCATCTGAATCTGTCTTTTAGGGACACTTAACCCTGTCTCTGTTCCTTCTAACCCAACATGTTTCCATCCCACTCCTGCAGCACAACCATGTCACTGTGGAGGCCCAAATTTGGTCGCTCCACCACCTGAGGTTCCAGTGCTGGACAGTGAGAGGAGGCAAATTTATTTAGTTCTTTAGATTTTACTTGTGATGCCAGTGGCCCCATTCTTTGTCTTGACTATGAGATGGGGCAGATGCAGCCTGACCACTGACTGAACGAGGCTGTCAGCAAATTACTGTCTGGATGACTCAGTATTGGCAGAAGTGTCTTGAAAGTAACCCAGAGAATGGACAGACAGAACTGTTGCTGTGGATGTTGACACTTATCTTTCATCCCCAAAAGAGGGAAAAAAGTACCCACAACATTTGAGAAGCTGAGATATTGTGTGGGACAAAATGTTCTGCCACTTTTTTCCTTTTGAATGAATAAAAATGTGTCATTTTCTTTTGGCTTAACACTGACCTGCACTTGCAGGCTGCCATGAAGCTGCACCTCCTCACTGCTGTCTTCTGCAGCCGTGGCCCAGGACTGGCAGACTTGGACTTTCCTCAGATTGGGACGTCAGCACTGCAGCCTTGACCTGAGGCTGCAGAGGCACCTGTTGATCAGGCTTCCTGTTTTTGGGGACGGTGACACCAGCTCTTTAGGCTGCTTGATATACCCTCCCTAATGCTGCTCTTTGATCTGTCTGGTCCTCATTAAAAGAGCTGAAAAGCCCATCTGTGACCCACCTTATGAAATCCATCATGGTCCTGCTGGACATAGGAGATTCTCCTTGTCATACTGGGGTACCACAGGCAATACATATCATACAGGCCACAGGGGTAATTTGGGTCATGGTAAATATGGGTGATCTAGGTCTCACAGTCTCTAATTGTCTGGGAGGATCTCAGAAGAGCTCAACCACCAGGTCCTGGATTTATTAAAAAAAATCAAGTATTTTCTCCAAGATGGAGTTTTTGGGTGAAAAATGTTTTGTTGTCAGAGATAATTCTCTGTTCTACCACAAAAAAGAATCACCTCAGCAGAAGGGTCACAGCCATCCATAGACGCACCACAGGTGGTTGGGGCAGCATGTTGGGAACGGCCAGACAGCCATTATTTTTTCCCAGACAAATGCCAAGCCAGGTCACTCAGTTTGGTTGCACTACATTCACATCCTGTTTCAAATAGCCACTCTTTGCTACCTCAGCAGTTGCTGAGTACTGTCACACATACAATTCACCATTCCTTTCCAGTTTAATCTTCACCACGGGGAACTTACTTAGCATCCTAAATGCTATCATACATTTCTGCATGATTCACAAATGACAGTATGCTCTCCTTCCCCCTGTGGTAGTACATGCTTCTACTCAGCTGCAACCAGGAGCTTGAAATAGGAAAAAAAAGGGGAAAAGGCAAGTCTGTTAATCCACCATGACACATACACCTTGGTTTTATTTTATTGGAGGGATTTTATAAGGGCTATTATCTCCTGGTTTACATAATCCAACACTTCCCTTAGGGCAATCAAAATTGAGATTCATATGACTTGGAGTTTACAATCCAGTGCAGCTGGTAAAACTGGGATTCAGATTCACGACCGCAAAGGCAATCCTACTGCACACACACTAAAGAAGACAAAAAAAGACAGACAGGGAGAGAGAGAGGGAGAGAATAAGAAAAGCCCCACTGAAGTGATCTATTATATTGTCTGAGCAGGAGTGCTTGGGAAGCGGTATCATTAAATGAGTTGAAACTTCAGCTAATTTGATTCAAAGGTTGCATGACCTCTGCTAAGTGAGGGACTCCCTTTCCTTGCTGCCTTTGTCTGTTCTTAATAATTTAGCCAGCAACAAGGTAAGATCCAAGATTGACTTTTTCTGCTACAAACATGACTTTGGTCCAAGTATTTTAGCACCTGAACTCAAGTGAGGATAATAAATGTCAAAGAAATATTTATAGCTCGGTATATGGAGAATTTCCAGTTCCCTATACTGCAATTACACACATCCATCTGCTAACAGCATTAGAGCTGCAGTTTTAAAGCACATAGTGTCTGAAAAGGCTGCAATATGCACAGATAGCTGTTGTATTTGAGTATTTGATACTAAGCTGATAATTAAATTAGAATTTAATTATCCAGCCTTGGTAAGCTGTTTTCTTCCTGGACTCAGGCCCACACAGAAATTCAGACTCAGCTCTGTGCCTCTTCCACTCCTCTGTGTTCATTTAACTGAAATCCATTCCTGCAATAACCAGCTGAGGAGACCAAGCATACAGAAAAGAAGATTAAAGAGCAATAGTTGAAATTTAGAAGTGGAAAAAAAGACTTCTTATCCCATACATCCCTCCAGCTAGTACAAGTGAATTATTCTTCAGAGCTTTATCACGTCTAGTTTTAACTGACTGCAGTGATGGAAGCTCCATCTCTTCCTTTGGGAGAAAGCTGCACATTTGAACAAAGCTCCCTGCTAGCAAATATTTCCTGATACTAAGCCTGTATTTTCCTTCCTTTTTGAAGTGATCCCTTTAATGCTGGCTTGGTCCAAGATTTTTTCCCAGTGAACTCAGCTCTGTGAGATCTGGAATGCTTGCTGGAATGTATGTCTTTTCACCCCCAGATTATGGTTTGAAATCCGCCCTAGGGTCACGGTGGACGGAAGCTGTGGCTTCAGCATAAGGTCCTACAGGTCTGTGTGAAATAGGTCAATGTCTGTAGTCCTGTCCTGAAGGTACGCCACAAAAGCAAGGACACAAAGCTGCTCTGTCATTGTCCATTTTTTATCTCCCACATGCTGGTGGGAGATAAAAAATCCTTTTGAGACTTGGCGACAGAGTAGACAGGAGATAAAAGTGTCTGAGCAAAGACGGTGAGGGAGGCTTTTGCTCTTGCTTCATTGGGTGTATCAAAGTGCTTTGAGCAACCTGGTCTAGTGGAAGGTGTCCCTGCCAATGGTGTGGGAGGTTGGAACTAGATGATCTTTAAGATCCCTTCCAACCCAAACCTTTTTATAATTCTACGACTACCACCCTTCTTTACTCTCTGGCACCTCTTGCGCTAAGTAAAAATGTAAGGCATAGTGATTTTGGCAGAACTGGGGTATTTTTCCACTTAGAAAGGATATCTGAATGTGGGGTTTTCTTTTGAGATCCAAGATACACAGCTGAATGACTTCCTCACTAGTGACTTGTTTAGCACCTTTGGTTGCAAGAGAAATCAGAGGTGGAGAGCCACGTGGGAGGATGTTTGAAATGAAAGCATGGAGTTATTGGGCTGATGTTAAACTTCCCAGGACACCTGGTGCTCTGCAGGTGGATGAGGAAAATCATGGGTAGTGATAGAGACAAATAGCTTCTGCCCTGTGACAGGGTGGAGACCTTCAGTCATGGCAGCAGTGCCGATCTGCATCAGAGCCCCACACTGCACCTCTCAGGAGAGCCAGAAAGAGGGGCACTGCCGGGTCCTGTGTGGTCTGAGGGAGACCAGTGTTTCAGTAGCACTCGCTCCAGCCTAAATTTAGGCCCGTTTAGATGTGGCTTGAACGTATCAGGGTCAGTGATGGTGCCCAAGGGATTGCCCTGTGCTGAGGGACCACAGGAGCTCAATGCAGCTGACCACAGGGCTAAGAACCAGCCCCCAGTGTCAAACCAGTGTGGCATTTGTAAAATCTAGCTCAGTCACAGCATGTGAGACTGCACGATGCTCAAATACTACATTTCACACCCTTTTGGCACGTGACAACGTTGAAAATATCGGCTACATGTCTCCGGAGGGTGGATGGAAGCAAAATCTAACTGTCCTCTTTTCTCCAGGTGGTGGTGGGGGACATTACCTAACCACCACCTTTCCCCTAAATGGAAGGGGACAGAGAGATAGAGGGCAAGAGGAAGATAAGATTAGATCAGGGCAGCACTCCAGGGTTCAAAGCTGTCACTGGCAGGTCACAGATGCTGATGTGCCAGTGATGTTCACAAAGAGCCCCTAGGGTCAGTCTCAGCATTCTAGGCAAGTTAATTCAGTGACACTTCTTTCACCATGTGGCTTTCATCATGTTGGAAAGCCTGCATCACCCTTGGAGTGACAGCAGTGGCTCATTCTGAGATGTGTCAGTGTCTTTTCAGAGGGATGAAGGTTTCATTCTCCATTTCTCACTCCCCATAGGACGAGGATATACCAGAGGGCTCTTTGTCAGTCTTGTCCCTCATGGTCTGGAAGTGTGGTAGCATCTCTGCTCTCTTACTCACTGGTGCCTCATCCTCAATACATGGTTGATTGTACAGATGAAAGTCTCACAATACTAACGTTAACATCTGCTCTTCTCCCTCCCTCCCTCCCTCCCTCAGCCAAATCAGCAAAACTTCTGGAACAGCTTTGTTCTGCAGTTCCTCTTGAATGAAAAATTGTGGCTGATGTCTCCGTCTCAAATGCCAGGAAAACCTCCTGGCCCCTGTCATATATATAAAGAAAGGTGATTCACCCTGAAGACTGGCCCGGTTAGGTCATGCAAATGAGATTTTGCTCATAAAGTTACAAATGAGAGCTTAGTTGGTGACTTATCCCTGCTTCTTGCTCCATCTCTTGGTCATTTCTTCACCAACTGCAGTCTCCTTGCAAGGCACACCTTAGAATAATCATTGAAATAATAATTGAAAATTATTCTGTTATTTTCTCTCTCTCTCTCACTCTCTAAGGGATTGTAGTCTTATGGATTATTTTGCAGTAGAAATATTGTTAATTAGCTATGCTTGGTTTCATGTTTTATGCTACCCTTTGCTGTATGTTGTGCTAATTAACATGCCTTCATCAACAGAAGGGCTTGAACAGGCTACTGCAGCTTGGCAAAAGACAGCAGAAAATCACCATTAGCCTGCTGAACAATATCTTAAAACAAAGCAAAACAGTACAAAAAACCTTTCTCAGTGAGCAAGACGATACCTAAAGCATGATTCTCTAGCACACACTGCTTCATGTGAAATTTAGCAGACAAGTGCAGGGTTTCTCTTACTTCTCTGTGATCAGAGTCACACAGTGTAAAAATTGTTGTGGACCCTTATTTCAAGACGTAACATAAGATCCCATAAGCTGAAAAGCTGCAACACCAGGGCTCTGGTAATGGGCTTTGGAAGCCTTTGTCTGCTTTTCTTAAGTCAAGGCCAGTTTCATATCAGGCTGTAAACTCTGGAGACAACTTTAAAATACATCACTGCTGAGTATGTGAGGAAGCAAGTTGAAAATGTGCTTTCTGCAGGAATTTGTGTGGGTAAAATTTGATCACTCTGATGTTCATGGGAAATGAATGAAGAAGAAGTATAAGCATGGCCACAGTGAATTAATTTGGAAAGTTACACAAATTCTAGCCAAAATTATTTTTTTCAGCTTTTGCTGAGCTTTGCTGCAAGTCCAGTTGTGTAAAACCATCTGTTCTTTTTCAGAGCAACCTTATTAAGGCCTACTGATAATATTTCATCTCCTTCCTATAGACAGTGTTTCAGTCTTTATTACAGTCCCTTAAATGTGAGGAGCTGTAATCTTGCCATCCTGTTTGCACTCAGAAAATATGATGAGTAAATCTGTCATCTCTCCTTGAATAAAGGGACTCCTTCCTCACACTGCCTTTCCTATTTGAGGTAAATTCCTGCTGTGCTTTAAACAGTTACTTATTATTGATTGGCATAAATTAATATCTGTGCTGTGATTTGCAGCAGATTCCATGTTAGAGTTATACGTCTGGTAATTGCTCTCATAAAGTATGTTCCAACTGTAGATGTGTGGGTGAAATGTGTCCTGGAGACTGCCTATTGCCAGCTGTACTTCTTTGGAACATTAGCTCAAAAAGCCATTTTATATAGTGAAAATCTGTTTAAAAATTATTCAACGTTCCCATACAACTTCTACTGAAGAAAAACTCTAATCAAACCAAAATGAACTACTTTATTTCTCTTCATGTTGAAGTTTTCATTTAAATTTGATCCCTATAGAGAAACATTTTAGTTTTTGATCCTTGCTCATTTTCTCTTTGTTTTCCCTTTGCAGAAACAAAAGAGAAAAAATAGGAAAAATGAGAAATACACATACATGAAAAACGCAAGAAAGCACTCGAGCTTTCCTATGATTTTTCCTATGATTTTGGTTTTGTCAAAAGCAAAAACAAAAAGAAACCTTTTTTTTCTTGCGTCTGTCTTCCAGGAGAAGAAATAAATATGTCAAAATACTCCAATTTCTCAGGTTGCTGATTTATTAATAATTCCTCTGGATGGGGAGGGAAGGAGAAAATTAGGAAAGAAAAAGTAAGGAGGAAATCACAGATTAATTATCTAATATCTGAGAATTACGTAACAATAGAAAACAAACAAAAATAGGCAGCAAAAATGGCCAGACTGAATAAATCCAGGAAGTTGTACATTAAAGATATATCTGAAAATGAAGATTGGTCTCAGGCGGAGACTTTTTTGACAGAAGTATATTTTTCAGCAGGGAAAAAAGTATACATTTCTGCTCCTTTGATCTGGAAAGAAAGGAATTTTGGGTTTTTTTTCAGAAAACCTTTCCTCTGTTGAGCTTTCTGAATCTTTAAACAACACCTGCTCTGTTTGATCTGATTATAAATATGTTGTATATTTCTGGAGTGGGTTCCTCTCAGAGGACCATGACAGAGAGCACAGCATGTGTATGGAAATATTCTGTAGACCAGGCCGCCATAAAAAAAGGCTTGTGCAGGGTAGCACAGACCTACACAGAAGGGGCCTGGAAAAAAACTTAAACCAGAGTAACTGAGGAAAACTTCTGCTCTTACCACTGGCATCATGAGAGCTTTACTTTCCGCTAAGCCCAGCAATGAGCTCAGTCTCTGAGGTCTCATTGAAAAGATGTGAGTGCAGTAACCACCTGATGGGCGTTTTATCTGTCCAGGGATAAACTGCTTAATGGGTTCTGCTGGGATTTGAAACTGGTTCCTTGAAGTCTCCTTGCCTCAAACCGGTTCTTTATGTTGCCAAACCACCCCCAGCAGTCCTGGTGAGATCCACTCTTTGTCTGCTTATGGAGCATTCCCGACTGAGCAAACAACAAGAACGTCCCTTCGTGTGTGGAGGGACATCTCTTGTTTGCTGGCACATTTGAGCAGACTGGGTCACAAGTTCTGCAGCTCCAGCCGATCTTTTCTCCATTGGTCCTGGCAAAAGTGAAGGAGCATTTAGCTCCTTTCCAAACACCGGTGGTATTTTTCCACCTTTGCCGCACTGCATGTAGTGTGCAGCAGTTCGTTGACTGGAAAGAATCCAGAGGATGGGAGGAAAAGTTTTCCTCTCCCATCCTCCAGGAGCAGGAAATGGGAGAATGCCAGGGGCTTTGCAGGGTGGTGGGTTCTGACCTTTGGACAGGTGGGTAGTGTTGGTCTGCCTGAAGCTGGGGAGCTGCTGAAAATTCCTAGCTTTTCTGAAACTGGACCAGATTGCCCTCATCTTCTGACTGCTCCCCTCACTTCCTCCCATTTCCCATGCTCAGGTAGTCTGTTCAGGTTGGAGACAGTGGTGCACAGGAGTAATTAATGCCTGTGCCCCCTGGTCTGACACCTCCCCAGCTGAGAAGCTTTCCTCTGCAATGACAACAATAACAGAAGATCTCCTTTCTACTTTGGTCAAGGGTGGAAGCTGAGCTCATGTTTGTATATCCTGGCTGTTGAGATGGAAAGTGTGAACTTTACAGAAAATTAAATCTGCAGAGAAGAAGAATGGTGGAGGGGGAGGGGGTCACTCTGGAGAAAGAGAGGCCGGCATACGGAGATCCCATTATATCCAGACCTCACAGTGTCTCCCCACTCATTCATGCCAAGCGCAATGTGGGCTGGGTGTGAGGCAAAAGCCCTCAGGCTTAGCCAAGGAGAGAGGCCCCAGCATGTGTTGCTGTGCTTAGCACTGGAGTCAGTATGGATGCTGGCCAGCTGCCAGGCACACTGGCATGGCTGTTATTAGATACCATTGTGTTAAGCTTAGCACTTTTTGCAGGCCAGATAAATTCCTTTTGTGTTTTCCCATGCTCCTGACACATTTAGAAGAGTTTCAGCTTCAGAGAGAAAAGGCACGAGCAGTATAAAAAAACTACTAACATCCAGTGGGCATGGATAGGGAGAGAAGGTTAGGATGAGATAAATTCATCCTTCCTTAACTCAGTGCAGGTTGAGGTTCATTAACTGTTGAGCTTAGTTTGACATTTTATAAATAGCTACACAGGGAAAGACATTCCCTGAATTGCCGTTTGCAAAGGGCACAATTAGATCACTTGAGCAAATTACAAAAGGAGAAGTAGATAGTTAGAGCTATGGCGAGCTGCACGGTGGCCATGCCAGGTGGCTTGTGTTGACCTGTTTGCGACTGGAAAGTCAGTTTGGATGAATTTTTTGTGCTTCATGATTTTTCTTTCTTTAAATAATGTGATTTCATAGCCTAGGAAGAGCCAGAAATTGTGGAAGAAAAGACTAGTGTGCACTTTCCAGCATTTCTCCACGACACAACCCTCACCTGTCCCAGCCCCAAGCTGGGTGAGATAACCCCCCATGACACTTTCAGCTTCCAAAGCAGAAGTTGCAGATCCTATAATCTTGGACTTTTTTGGTGGCCTTTCTTTTCTCTTAAAGGCTGTGGTGAGGTAAATTAAGACAGATACACTCAGGACCACATGACTGCTCATCCCTTGTGGTTTCCCTCCCCTGCTCACCAAGGCAGCATTACCAAACTCTTACAACTCCTCTTTTTAGCTCCTGCCAGAGCTACTCTCCTGGTGATATGTCCATTGGAATTTTAGCTGTGCTTGAGGAAACCACTCTGTGGTCATCTGCTGTTCTCTACTTGCTGGGGAAGGACAGCTTGCCTCTTCTTTCCTGTCTTTGCATAATGCAGTAGTCTTTTCTGCTGCCATCCCTGAACCAACACATGGTTTAGGGAGGGCCCTGTTACTCTGTGAGTCCCAACACCACCCACTCAAATAAAGGGATCGGGCTACGCCTGCCCTGTAGCCACAGGCATAGCAGGGCAAGGGTTTATAGAGGGGAGGAGTTTGTACGGAGTCCCAAGAAAATAACTGGAGATCTGATGGATATAGGTGAGGTTGAGCATGCTCCTCTACGGTATTAAATTCCTACACTGGGCAGACATCCCTCTCCTCTACATGTGCAAATGTACAAGATGCAGGAATCATAGCAACCTCACTAAAGATGTACCACTGTCAATGTCAATGTGCATTAGAAGCTAAGAAAGGAGGCAAGAGGAGAAGCTTTAGTATTAAGAGTTGGGGGGAAAAAAGCTTGGGAAACCATTCTCAGCAATTCCATTCAAAGCTCTTTTGTTAGTTCTCTTTATAGTCCTGAGCAAGTAAGTTTATGCTTTCAGGATCATTCCCCCCTGCTTTGCAAATTATTCCATGAAGTCCTGTGAAGCTCCTTGAATAATTTTCACAGCTCAGGGTATGGCACATCTCACCATTTCCAAAGCTAAACTCTTTTACTTCCCCATTAAATGCTTTGCCAAATACAAATAGTATGGATGGAAGATTTTCATGCCAAATGTCTGCCTAATGATGGCTTTGGTGGGATGGTTCAACTCTTTCAGCTAAACTGAAACAACAGTTTCCAAACAAGAGATTAGTGGGAGAGATATTTCATTAAGAAAGTCTGAAGTAAGGACTTGACCGTCGGCATAGGGCTGGGTTATTTTATATATGGTATGTGCTTTTTTCTGTGTCCCTATGAAAATTCTTCTAAGTTTGACCAACATGCTAGCCTCTAAATTAGTAAGTCCGTGCCTACTGAACAGGAGCCTTTTCAGACATTGCAGCTTTTTGTCCTGAATATCCAGAGGCATTCCCCTGGCCCCATAGCTCCATTGCTGCAGAGTGACTGGACAGAGCTTTTCCTGTTTTTTTTGTCCCTCTCCCCCACTTTCTACCTTCTCACCTGCTTCCAGCTACTTTTCCTGTGTCCCCAGTCACAGGGTACAACAGGGACTGGGCAGCTGTTCAGCATCACAGTTAGTCCAGAGGTGACCCTCGATGTGCCCATGGGCTCAGCCCTACTGTGCAGAAAGAATAGGGCAGGACACAGGCTGTGGAGTGGGAGTCGGGGAAACAGAGGAACAGCTGGGGATATAAGCCCACAGTTCAAATGACAAACTGTGAGCCTGGTCATCCCAGTCTGGTAGACCACCCAAATTTTTTCTCCTTTTTTTAATTCCTACATTATTTCTTCTACCTTATTAAAATCTACAATGTATAAAGGATGTCTTGTTAAATTTTTCATTCTTTTGCTTCATGCTTCTCAGCTCCTGTGCAGATCCTGCATAAGAAAGTTCTTCTCACGGCTTATCCTGGACACCTCCTGATGTGGGGCCTTGGGGCTTTTTGGAAGCTGATGGATGTAGGTGCCCCATGGGGAAATAAATTTACAATCACACATTACTATTGCGTAAGCAGCTGCCAGTTTTATGTCCTGGACTTTCAATCCTTGGATATTTTTAATATGGATTTAAAAGCATGATTTTAATAATATTATGAAGTAGAGTTATGGTTTTGTGGAAGCAATTTTAAACCTCAGCTGTGGCACTGTTTTCAAATGTACCTGGTGTTTAAATGTAGCTGAACAAAGGTGCACAAACCTAGGAGTTTATAGTTCCACTTGAATACTGTGTACTCAAGCACAAGTATATTTTCAAACAGAAATAATCTTGTCGTTTCCCTAAAAGTTAGGAAAACTCATAATCCTCATTAACAGGCTCGTTTTTATGCCATTTCCAAGATTAAGGCTGATTTCCATGTTAATCTCTCCAGGACACTAGAGAAGACATACTTCCCTTTCCTCTGAAAATAATACAAGAATTGAAAACCTTCAGTGTGAATCCCACTGAATATAGATGTGCTTTGGCCCACTGAATGAAAACCTCAGATTTAATGTATGTTAGAAGAGCATTATAGTAGAAATTACTTTGCAGTTCTGTTTGTCATGTTGTTACTTGCAGTCACCCCAAGCCTGTACCAACCTTAAGACTATAATCCTGCTCAGGTGCTCCAAAAACACTGGGGAATTTGAGAGCCATGGTTTATAATAAAGTCTGGAAAAGGCTTCCCATTGTCTCAAAGTGAAATGTGGCTGATGGTGAAATCTGATGGTAGATTGGAGAGGAAGCTGTGACCAGACTGCAGACAAGATATACAGCTCACTGGAGAATGCTCCGAGCCACCAGGATACGGGGCAGGAATGCTCCACCCATCCTACATTAGGCTGGGCAGTCTTGGGGGAACAATCAAAGCTAATTCAATTTCTCCATTGGTCCTCAAAAGTTGGAATATCATGCCTGAGTTTACAGGAATTAGAGGAGTCCCAAATGTTTCTTTGAGCTGTTTCAGGCACCATAAAATTTTACTTAGATCTGCTCAGACATGAGTATTCCCCTGTGAAAGAGCACAAAGGTCTGTGACATTGCAGTATAAGAAACGGCTGAGAACAAATTACATCAGAGACCTTTATCCATACCTTTCTTACCTGGTAATGATTGAAAAATAATTAGAAATAAGCAGATCAGGGATAAATCCTATTAGAAAATCTAAAGACAGGAGCTCAGGTCAGTTTAAGTTGTAATTAGCGTTTCTGCTAATTCACATGTATTTGTACATAAAAATAACTTCTAGACACTCAAGTAAATGCTCACTGTGTTAAAAGTTATGAAATGCAGCTTAGAAAATCTATTATTCCTGGGTTTGGGGCCATTTTTTCTTGTTGTTTTATACCATCTTTAAAACTTTCATGTCTTGATGTAGTCATGAAGCAGATCCAGCATGATATGGTTGAGGTCAGTGATTATCCGCTATAAAGTTCAAGCAGATTGCAAATAATCTACTATGTGAAAGAAGTAAGTTTCTCATTATTCTTCAAGGATAGACTAAATGAGCAAAAGCTCTGTAGCAGCTTGTATCTAAATTACAGAATCACAGTTACTAATCCTATAGCTGATGTTGTCATGTTAAAAGCTAAATTAAATTTTCCGAATTATTAAGGAAAAAAAAAGCAAGTTCCATGGTTTGATATGCTTAACAGTGGCTAATATAATTAAGACTGTAATGGATTTCAGTTACAGAAAATGACAGGAAATAAGGAAATACAATGAACACTGCACAAAGGGCTATGCATAGTTCAGTCTGGAGCTCCCCAGAGATAAATTACCAAGTCCAGGGAAGATCAACATGTCATGAAATTAGTTCCAAAGTGTTTTCTAGAAGCATTTGTGTCTCTGCCTTGAAATTGCTTTGCTATCCTTCCTAGTCATAAAAAGTTCAAGCAACCATTCAGAGACTGGAAATACCCTTGTTAAGTGAGCAAGCAAAAGCTACTGAAAGTGAGATGGCAAAGCAAATAGTTCTCAGGCATGGCAGAGGCTTCAACTGCACTGGGGGGAAAAACAAGTGGAAGCAGAACGGTGTGCATTGTTCAGCCAGAGTCAAGTAAAACCAACACATCAAAGGGCACGCTGTGATGTTTTTTGAGGCAAAGATACAAAAGGAACATCTCTTACCATATGCTAAGCATTGCATATTCCAACAGAGCATCCACAGCACTGATGAGAAGTTAACAGTAACGTTACAGAGATTGCGGTTTCAGTGGCTGTTCTTGCGGTAACTCAGGATGAATGGACTTTCCAACCAATAAATAAGACACATTTTGTACTGGACACTGACTGTTAAAGATTCTCTCTGCATAGGTGATGCTTAAAATGTAGTGATTTTACCTCTGCTGAAAAGTATATATATGAACTAGATTTTTATGTTGCAAATCTGAAGTCTTGAAAAGTGCAATGGGTCAGAGCAGTTCTTATTGAATTAAAGACAGATTGAACCTTCAGTCTTCTCAGAAAGCCGCCTCCATTGGAGGAGGAAGCAAGAACCTAAGGAAGAGTTTTAGAACATCTTCAAGATGGTAGGGAAGCTGTCAGCACAGTGAAGAACAGGCCTGCAAGTATACAACTGTTACAGGATTCACTGTAAAGGTAAAACTCATTTTGCCTTAAAACAGAGACTTAGAAAAGTTCTTGGATGTGCTAGTCATGCTGGGAATTGTATTGGGGGAGACAGAAGTGGAATTGTTAGTTCTTCTGAGGAACTTTGGTTCCTCAAAAGTACTGAAAACGTAAAGAGGCAAGTTTTCCATCATCTGAAAGGGGAAAAATATTGAGGGATAGAGGTGATGCCAAGTATTTTCTATGCTAGATGTCACAGCAGGATTCTGGCAAGAGCACTTCAAAATAAAAAAGACATATTTGTGTACATTCAATGCACTCTTCAGGAGACACAATTTCTGCAGTCTGTGATGTGGGCTGTGTTTAGAATTCCAGGTGTTTCACTAGGAGAGTGAGGGGAATTTGGGATGGTATGGAGGGTAATTGGTCCTGCACATCATTTTGACCGGGGGAAAAGCAGCAGAGGAGCACTGTACAGTCCTCATGCGTCTTGAGAGCTGGTGTTGCTGGAGTAAAACTGAAAAAAAAAATGCAAATAGAAATTTTTCATCATGTAAACAAAAAGGTGGAAAATAAGATGTGATGACAGGTCTCAGGGTGGTCAGAAAACCACCAGTTTTCCTGCCCCAAGAGACGAGGAAGCCACAGAGAGTTTCCTTGGACCAGTGTAGCGCACAGAAAAGTTTGCAACTCCCTCATTTCCTTGAGGCAGCAGCTGCAGCTCTCGGGCACAGAGTGTGACAGATCAAAAATGCCTGCAACGCAAGAAGACACAGAGAAAGTAAAGGGTGATGTGCTCGTGCAGCTCAGAAAGGGATGCAGGAAGTGACCACTGAGAGAGGTCTGGAAGACACAGAGTGCAAACTTTCAACAGCCTTGGAGGCTAAAGGAGTTAATGAACAAGGCTAAAGTCCTGGGAGACTGGAACAGCAAATGCAACAGCAAGTTGTCCACAGATGCCTTTGAGGAGGGTGTCAGTGTGCCTTTCCTGTACCAGTGTGGTCAGAGCTGGAAACCAGTGGCTTGTATGTCACACACACCAACAAAAACAGAGTGTCAGCATGTTCAAATAGAGAAGGCAGCTTTGGCCCCAGTCCACAGGCATAAAATTTCACTTCTTTATTTATGGGAGGCCAGTGTTAGCTTAACTGACCATAAAACCTTCCTAACATTGCCAAGAGGTAACTCTCATGCTGTACATAAATGTTTTTTTCTTTTAAGTACAATTTGAAGGCAAATCTGGGAAAGATGTGGTGGTTTCAGAGTTGTTTCAGAACATTAAAAAAAAAGAACAATGGAGCAGAGCTCAGAACTAGACAGCATGGATGATACTTGAGATAAATAAAATAAAATAAAATAAAATAAAATAAAATAAAATAAAATAAAATAAAATAAAANTAAAATAAAATAAAATAAAGCCTAAAGCATGGTATCTCTCAGATGAATCATGGACTCTGAGCTACAGCTAGAGATACTCATCAAACTACTAGCTGAGAATGGTTAGAACAGCTCCTACCTCAGTCTGAGGGTAAGATGTCTTTACAAGGTGGAATTTTGTTTAAAGGTGTGAGAGTGTTGAGTCCTAATATACTACAAGAAAAAAAATATATGCTGTTAAAATGTGTAAAAGAGAAGGGAAACATTTCCCCTGGCAAAAGAATAATTGTTCCATGGGGAAAAGCAAGCACATATTTATTTGTTCTATCTGCAAAAACTGTGTACTTGTTCTGCACTCCTATTCTAAACAATGTAAGATACCCTCCGTTTATGCCATTGCAATTTAAGCAGCTGTCAAATCTAATTTTCTTTTACATGGTATTACTGATGCAGTGAGGTCTGATAAATTAATGCTGAACTGTGGTCATGGGTTCAAGCATTTGCAGGGTGAATTTAGGGGTTTGGACATGAACCACTAATTGCTATTATTCCAAATATAACAGATGAGTGGGAAATGGTGTAAAAATATCTAAAGAAGAATGCTTAGTCAGATTCAGATCCACATTTAGCTCTGTTAAATTGCAGATTGTCAGCATGGCTTGTCACTCTCTGAGGCTTTGCTGAGTAGAAAATGAAAGCCAAGAATGGTCCAAACAATTAGGAACTGATGTCAGAGATATTAACAACCTACCAAAGTGGAAAAAAACAATCCAAGGGCAGGGGGAAAGAAAGATAGGATTCATGGTGTTGGAAACAACCTCCACTTCTTGCAAATGATGCATTAATCTGTGATGTTATGAGGTCATCACCTGTGATGGGCTGTGTCTGTGGGAGGACAGAAGTCACCTTATCCAGTTCCCAAAGAGACTGAGATATTGAGCACCAGGAAACAGCGGCAGCAGCCAGAGGTGCAGTGGTCCTCAGATGTGAAATCAGTAGAAGAAAAGGGTTGGCTGTCTCCTGAGATCAACATCACCAGCCTCCTGGTTCAATTTGCAGAGTCAATTCTGAGTGCAAGAGACTTTGTAGCCCTAACTGACCACCATTAGTCAGCTTAGCCAACAGGTCAAATCATAAAGTTTTTAATTATACTTTCTGTTAACAGTGGGCTTTAGGTCTTGTTATCAGCTTTTGACTTGGAAGGCAGGATGTGGTATTGAATGACACAAAGAAAAACTGTGCTTTCAAGACAGACAGTCCAGGCTGTGCACTAAAAAAATACTGTTGTGTAAGTTCTTGGGAATGCACTCAGAATAAAGGTCTTGCATGTGGTTCCCAGGTTAGACAATGAATCGGGGCCTTGGATGCAACCACGGTGTGGCACATAGCTGTGCAAAAAGGCTAGCTAGATTTTGTGGAGAGCTGCTGGCACTGGCACTGCCACAATGGCCAGCCATGTGGGTGGTGCACATGCAGGTGCACAGACCAAGGATTAGGTCCTGGTGTGTCCCAAGAAAGTAGTCAGGAGGAAGCCCTTCACTGCAGGATAGCAACCACTAAGTGACTTTGAAAGGGCCATCCAAGAGAAATGTGACACCCCTAGGATGTGGCTAGTTCTGTGGTTTGGTGTGCTCTAGAAGCATCCAGTGACGCTTTCGTCAGGAAACTTTGTGTTCTGGAGTATTTTCAGGCATTTAGATGACTTTTAAAGTCTGACACCTTCTGCCAGCTGCAGCCAGGGTCCCTTCTGTGTTCACAGCCTCTGTTTTATGGGGAGCCGCAGTGCAGCGAGGCTTGGCGTCTCGCTGGTGGGGTGCCTTGGGACTATTTTGCTCAAGGAAGTGCTGCTGACTGCTAATGCTGTCTCTTCTCATGCCTTGCAAGCACGGTGTTCAGCAGCTATGAAGACCCCAGGAAAGAATCAGAGAGGCTGGGCCGGGCACTTCAGAGGTGAACAGTGGAGTGGGAAGCACAGCAGAGTTTGACTATGAAAGCTGGGGAGAGAGGAGGTCAAAGTCTAGACGTTTGGGAGCAAAGGTTCACTTTGAATAGAAAAGGGGCCCTGGTGGCCTCTAAAATTACCATAAATGTCTGTTTACAGGAAGTGGTTGAATGGAACAGATCAACTTAGGGTACCTGAGGGCCTTTAAAACTTGGAGAAATCCTGTGTTTATGAGGTAGAGGGGAATTGGTCAGAGCTGGGAACATTGGAAAGTTGTTGGTGAACGGACAGCCTTCAGCCAACCACAGCTCTGGGAAAGCAGGGCTCAGCTGACACATGCCTCTGCAGATGGCAACCCGGAGCAGTGTCCACACTGCAGAGCATATACAATCCATGGCCAGCTTAATCTGCTCGCAAAATAAGTGGGAAAACATCCCCATGGGGTAAAACCTTATGTACACTCGTGAGCCTCGTTTGTGCTGCAGTCTGTGCTCCTGGAGCTGTTGAGCTTGTTCTCCTGAATGCATGAGCAGCAATGATCTAACACAAAAGGTCTTACCCAGTTGTCTGACTCTTTGGTCTCTTCAGCCATCATATGGCTAAATGAGACTGGGAAAAAGAAGGGAGTGGGGGACAAGAAAAGCAAAGATGAGGAAAAATGGGGTTCCCGATTACTGGCATGCACATCTCCATATAGACTAAGCAGCAAGGGCTCACAGTTAACAAACTGCTCATTAGAGCCAAGGCATTAAGTCATTTCTCCAGGGAAAAATAAAACTGAACTCAGAGACCAATACTCTGCCAGAAAATGTAGGGCAGGGGGAGGGGAGGAGAAGTGGTTCAGAGAAAGAGAGTAAAAAGGAGGCATAGGAGAAAACCCCCACCAAGTAGAGAAAAGGAATGGATGGTGGGTAAACCAGGAGAATGAAGTGGAAACAAAGGCAAGCAGAAATGAGAGCAGGTGAGCTGTGGGATAATTACAGTGTTATAGCACTCAGTAATTTCTCAGACTACATTCTTTCTAGGCTTTGGTGTAAACAGTTAAACAGGGAGCAATTTCTGCCCTGATGGAGAAAACAGCAAGTACTTAAGGAGTTTTTGGCTACAGAGTCTGTCAGCGCCCTGGACCTAGCCTCAGCATTGACTGCTAGCTCAGGCCTCCAAAGCAATGTTTCACTGCAGTGTAGCCATGAAGAGGTGCACAGTCCTGACTTGCCCTGGGACACACCACAGGCCTGCCTTTCTGGTAACCCTGTGTCCCTGTGGGAGGCTCAGCGGTGCTCAAAGCAGCCCTACAGCACCAGATCCCCTGCTCTGCTCAGGCTGTCCTTACACCTTCAGCAGTTTTTCTGTCCAAAGCACAAGGGGGTAAGTTAGTGGAGATTCAGGCTCACTAGAGCCTTTCACTAGAGCCTCTATCTGGCAATCCCAGAGCATTCCTGAGAGGTGAAACCACCTTACTGGCTGGCTGTCATGGTGACTGCATTGCAGTTGTAGCTGTGTGGATCGGTGACGTGTGCTGCCACCAACACCTAGCTGTGAGCTCCAAACTGGAACAAGGCTTCTCATCCTGCTGTTATCAGCTGCAAGAAAAACTTATGACCTGGAGGGAATGTATGTTTCAAGTGGGACCTGAAAAGCCCATGTGGGTGGTGATGTTAGGTTATTGTATCTGTGCCCCCTGGGGCATACCCCCATGCATGGGTTAACAGGAAAGGGATTGTTTTGCAAAGCCAGCAGAATACAGAAGAGGCTATAAATCAGTACATGGATACAGAGGATTTTATTCTTAGGAGCCCAGCAAAGGGGAAATGTTCTCGCCAAAGGGGAATGGGTTTGTGAAGGAAAAAATGTCATTTTAGGCTTTTCTAAGATCTCTACCCTTGGAGATTTTCAAAACACAGCTGGATGAGGTTTTGAGCAATCTGATCTACCTTTGTACCCCTGCTGCTGTTTATTGTCTACTCCAGAGAGCTGGCTAACCAACTCTTTCAGTCTTTTTGTGAGGACAAATTCAGACTGTTATGGCTCAAGGATTGCTAAAGGTAATCTTAACTAACCTGCCCGTTTAACATTGCATCGAGTTAGATCCAGTAAAGGTTAGGCCAGCTGAGCTCTGTTGAAATTTTGGTTGAAGGAAACAGACTTGATAATTATGTGTTCAGCGTGTTCAGCTGCTTCAGCTGTGTCCTAGAGATGTCTGTCTGCTCGGCCAGCCAGAGGCTGAGTCACCGTTCCCGTAAGAATTTAAAAGGTGTGTAGATGTGGCACTTATGGTCATGGTTTAGTGGCGGACTTGGCAGTGTCAGGTTTATGGTTGGGCTTGATGATCTTAAAGGTCTTTTTCAACCTGAATAATTCTATGATTCTATGCCTGGCTGAATCTGTTACCTAAAGGAAGTCCAGGAAGTTCTGTATTCTGAACAAGTGGCTATGAATGGGGAAATCACAATTTGGATAAACGTAATTACAAAATTTAAAAATAATATGCTATAGATTTCAAAAGAAACAGAATTTTTCATTGTGCTTAATTTCTAATAAGCTCTGGCAGAGTCTGGGGTCTGCATTTGTGTGAGGTTTGCACTTTGTTCTAGTGTTGAAGATGACTCGCATTTAATACGCATCTGGAAATACAACAACACATTAAGCTGGTATGGATGTTTTAAATTAATCTTCCTTGGAAAATACTGGTAAACAATGGTAATACTAAAAAAGGAACTGCTATGAGAAATTCCTAACTTAAACAAGTTATTAAAGTGGTGTAGGATTTTCCATCTTCTGATCAGCCAGTACATGATTTTGCCTCAGGTTGTTGTCAAGCCAAGCAGCCTATAATTCCCTGCCACATATTCTCTTCAAGCACTGGCACATCACTAATGTTTTCCAGTTCACTGGAGTTTCTTTGTCCTTCCAAAATGCATTAAAAAGTTATGATTGCATCCAACAGTGCTGTTGACCATGTAGTGGAGACCTGGTCTGGTCCTGACTGTACTTCAGTAACTCTGAGGGGTTGTAATTTGCCTGTGTATTTTAAAATGACTCTCGAAGCACTTAAACACAGTGATCCCTGTTTTGTGTAATCTTTGGACTCACCCATTCAGCTCATGTTGCAACCACCTTATGGGGTCTTTTTTCCTTTTTTTTTTTGGTAGTATGAGTCCATTACATGCAAGCAGGTTCAAGATGAGCAGCAAGACTCCCTGAAGTCTCCCATTTTCCGAAAGAAAGCAGCTGCAATACACAGACCTTGGATTATCCTTATCCTTAAAATGTGGGATCAACAGGATTGTTTCTGGCTCTGGACACCAGAAGAGTCAAATGACATGTGATCAGAAAAGGTTAAAACTTGCCACCTCATTTTGGTTCCAGGTTTAGGAGAGATTTGCAGACCTAAGAAGAAAGAAACTAGCACTAGTCTCACAGACTCATCTCCTGCAACAGGCTAGGAAAAAAAAAACAAAGCAGGGTAAAGAGAAAAGGAGGTCTGAGAAATCCCAACTTATGTATATTTTTCATTGGCACAAGCCACCCTTGCTTAACACGGGCCAGGCTGCTGCTATGGGGACCCCGCTAGGAGCTCAGAGGCTCACGGCATGCATGAGGCAATGGAAAAGCAGCAGGCAGGGACTAGAAATGGCTGAACTTTATTTTTCCAAAGTGAAGATCTTTGGTGGGCTGCAGATTACATTGGAAATCAGACCCTACACCCCAGGATCCCGCAGCTGTCCCTCTCCCCTCTAATTTTTCTCTGTCAGATTCAGAGCTATAATTAACCACAAGGTCTTAGTGATACTATGCGAAAGCCTGTGTGTGTGTGTTTGTGTGTGTGTGTGTGCACGCCTGGGCTTACTCACCCCAGTGGGCATAATACTCTACTGAAGACTGACAGGTTCACATGGAGAGGAGCTTTTTAACTAATTCACTTCTAAATGCTCCTATTACTCTCTCTTCCCTTTCCTTCCCTCTTCCCTCCAGGCTGCAAAGGGCATCCTGATACTGGAACCACATCTCCACACAGAACTGTCAGCAGTCATCCCAGCACGCATGCATGAACTCCTTTGTATTAGCCATGGTAGAGATACCCAGTCAAGGTGCTTTTTGATGTGGTGCTATCTCTGACTGAGCCAGGTTTCTCAGAGCAGGTCCCTCAGTATTTTCCTAGAATCAAACAATGTCATATTAGAGCGTGTTGGAGATGAAGGGTTCTGACTCGGCAGTGGCTTGCCAAGACCTTGAAACAGGTAAGGGAAAAACATCTAAAGGCCAAAGCACACTTCTCTCACTCATCTGAGGAGCTGTATTCTAGGCAACACACTAATCTTCCATATTCCTGATCTCAGCAATTCCATAAAAGTCACTTGGTATTCAAGCAAAGAGAGACAAAGGGAGCGCATGATTTGGCACAAAGAAAGAAAATGCACAGGGCTTTTTAAAAAATAAAACCCCAGGGTATTTCAAATTAAAATGTCCACAAAAATAATAGGAAGATACTCAGCATTTTATTTCAGGAAGGAAGAGGCGGCTTAAACTGCGCTTCCACAGGCCCGGCTTTGTTGAGGTTCATGTACGAACTAGTGGGAGAACAGGAAATTCTAGCTCATAAAAGGACTGTCTTAGGGGTTCTACAGGAAAAGAAAAACTTTGGAAGAGTCTATAAGGAGGAGATCACTTGATCTCCCAGTGCATGGTAACACAGAGCGACAGATTCCTACAATTCTAACCACAGGTTCCTGCAAACTGCAAACTGCTAAACATTGCAGCCCCATTTCATCTGTGGAAAAATGAGGCACAGTGAGTACATCTGTGATACAGCTTGAATTTTCATTGATTTTCCTAGTACAACACTGAGCTACTGCTGCTGCAGCAGCATGGATGATTCTCAGCTGGCTAATACAGGATCAGGAGTGACCGCTTATGTGGGTTGGTTGATTTAAATCCCACCTTTGCCTACACCAGTGTAACGTGCAATAGGGCCACCCTGGAACCCAGTTCTGGTTCCTTTATCTGTCTTTGCTGCTGCCATGACAGGTATAAAACAGGTAGTAGACAGAAAGAATTCACTTCTAGAGACTCTGCTTTGTCAGGCTACAGATAAAGCTCCCTGACACTGGAAAGCCAGAGAGTTAGACTAGCTTGGTGTGTCTGGCAAGGCAAAAACCCACAAGTTTTCTTTTCTTTTTTTTTTTTTTTTGGTTAAGGTTTAAATTTAAATGAAACATATGCTTGCCTAATCCATTCTAATCTATCTGGGTTCTTATATCCCATTAATCACTGACTTGTATTAGCACCTCTCACTGTCATCTCTGCTGCTGCAGAAAGCTGCTGAGACCACCATCTCATCACAGGCATTCTGATGACTTGTCACTGGATTTCGTGGGAGCAACAAAACAGCCAAGAAGCCAAAATCGCTTCCCATTGCAATGCTTTAGAGGAATGATACAGGCGAGAATTGATGTAAGCTAATGGTCTTGAGCATGAGTGACAGACACTACAAAAACCATGCTGTAAAGCACTTATTTCTCAGAAGTTTTCAGAAAATTGCACCACCTAAAGACAGTGTTGTTTTTCTCCAAACAAGGTGACTTTCAATTGATTGCTCCATCTTGTATTATAAAAGTTGTTTAGGAGCACGTATTAAAACAGTTTTACTAAAGCCCAAATAAATAAGAAACAAGTACTGAAATAATCTAGGACCCATAGGGAAAGGCTATGGATTATTTCATAGTTATCTATCTCCCCACAAATTGACTGGGAACACAACAGGGTTGAACTTCTTAAAAGACCAGCTTTTATTAGCTCAAGCGATAATCTAGGTCATCTCAACTGTTTAACTGAATGCTTCAGGACTCTTTCTTAGGGTTAAAATTTTATAAAGTCAGCATTCAGGCCAGGGCCCACCTAGTGGAAGTAGATTGTCCTTACTTTAAACTAACTCCTGCAGTTTCAGTTTATATTTTTTGCCTCAGCTACTTGGGAACTTTAAGCTGTTGTTATGAACTATCGCCCAGAGGTGAATACAGTTCAGTGGTACATGAAGATCTTGTTTTTTATCAGCTATGTTTCTTTTCCTATTTAAGCTCTAAGATAAGTGTCTTCAGGTTTTGCAGCTGTGTATCTTAGTAGCACATACCTTTTCCAAACCCTTTCCTTCTCTGTTGTGGGCTCCAACCCACACACAGACACATAACCCTCCCAGGTCCAGTAGTGGGAACATGAGATGTTTGGATCAGTCACTGCAGGTCAGTGACAAGGAGTTTATGGTCTGAGGTATGCTTGGACAAAGAATCCATTGAACTATTTCAGACGAGAACAAAATAAATGGAAATCCCAGTCTGCCTGCAGACAATTTAGAAATAGAAATAATTTTTTGAATTAATTCATTTTACTAGCTTCAATCACAAAAAGAGCATGAATCATGGATCTGTACAGAGCAGAAAGGCACATAGCACATTAACTTAAAGCATGACTGAGCAGCTGACTAAATTTGTAATCTTGACATAGACATCCCAAAAAATCAAATTAGGAATAAACAAACACAGTAAACACTTACTCCTTATATAAAATTGAAAGGTACTTTTCATTAAATGTAACATTGTGTTTTGAGTTGAATACAGTTGTTTAAACTGTATTCTTAGTACAGCTGGTCATCAGTTTAGAACATTTACTGTAGGAGTTTTCTTGGCACTTAAATCCAACATTTACAGCTCATTTAGCTACACTACCTATCTTTAGCTGTATTCAGCAGGTAAATTGCAGTTTTGAGTGGGCAGGTCACAGGTGTATCTCGTACGTATGGTATTGAAGTTTCACACAGAAGCTCACTTTGAATGTGACTTGGAAAATTTCTTCTATGAAGGAGAGATGTAGCTGGCCCTTTAGAAACAGTGAGGGGTTAAAAACTGTTCCCTTGCATTCACTTCTGATATTGGTAGAGGGCTGAAACCACCAGCCTGCTGATTGATGGGTTCACATGGGGCGACCTTCGCATTAGCAACGCGACTCTGGTTGCCCGGTAAACACAGGCAGATGGATCCAGCTCCAGTGATTTTCAGCAGTGACGGATGGCAAAGGTATTTCTGATCCACATCACACCCTGCAGATCCCATGAAAATGACTTGGCACGGGGTGGAAAGTATTAGATTCGTGTGACAAATAACTACCTGACATCAGCTGAGGCTTCTTCAGAAAGGTTATGCTGCAAATAACCGGCTTTTACATAACTTTGTTTTCATAGAGCAATAGAAAGACTTACAGTTCATTTATTTGAGAAAATATAATGCAGCTACAGTCTGACAAAAACTACTCCTTGGGAATATATACCCAAGTAGTTGTATTCCAGCACTCTATAGGGTGGTTTTGAAGGGGTTTTGTTTGTTTGTAGGTTTAAAGCATGCATGTTTTGACTTGTTGCTATAGCCAATGTTATATGTACTTCTTCAGGGGCAAGAATTAGCATTCAGACAAGACATTTACTCAGAGCTACTGTGATGAGTCTTTGATTTTCTAAACTTCAGTTCAAAAGTCCTTGACTTTTATTCCTTCTTCTCTTTTAATGAGTCAGTTGCTTCAGCAGCAAAACCAGCATTTTAATTATGTGTGTGCTCAATAAATACTCATCTGAGCTTCAGACCTTTGTTTTCATGAAGTAGCTTGTTTGTATATAAAAATGACTGGGGCAAGCATGTGTTGAGAAGGCTCCAAATACTTTATGCCTATATTTAGCTGATAGGTGTCCCTTCCGCAGGATAACATCCTTAAAATGTGTAGTGTGTGAGTGCATGTGTTCCTGCAGTGAGTTAAAATAACTGTTTGCACCTTCCGTGCTGCACGTTACCATTCCTGCCAGGATAATCTGGTGTGGTTGTATCTGATAGGACATCAATAACAAGCCTAGAACTTGGCACATGTCATCTCCCCAAGATGGAGTGTCTTGTTTCTCTGCCTGTGTTGTGCTGTAAAGCTTCTGTCACTATTTAAACCTTCTTCACTAGAGACAGCAAAATTTCCAGGTGGCCCAAAGTTGTCCCCTTGTCTCCATGATGAAGTCATTCTCCTGGTTTTCAAAGCAAAGGAACACAAATTAATAGGAACAATGACATAAAGCAAGTTTCTGGAATAGTTGAGGAAAAGTAGAATCAGCATAACACAGTCAATGAGCAAGGAAAACTTCTTCAAAATTTCTTTCCTTCTGGTGGGGGTTATCTCTCTCCCTATGCTTTTAATCAGATTTACCCATTTATCCAGAACTCCGCACAAAGCAATAAGGTTGCCTATACTTCTGTAACCATGCTTACAGGCTTTTCTCCATATATTTTAATTATAATTTATTAATCTTTCACCTTTTTTTCTGTTCAGTTTTCCTACATCATTAGTCTCCAGTGTTCATCTCTTTTTTCTCATGCCATGCACCTTCCTTCCTTCCTTCCTTCCAGACAGGCTAAAGAAAGGAGTTCTGTTTTGAAGGTCACTATGTGAATGTATGAATGTGGGTTCATTCTCATCTTCTACAGAATCTGTACTGTGGATACTGAAAAGCTGCTAGCAGAAGGTTTTCCCAGCTTCTTGCAATATTCTGTGAGAACCTCTCCTTTCTCACACAAGCTATGAAAACAGTAAGATGGTTCTTGTAAATAATATCTGAACACCTGGTGTTTTTCTATTCTGTTTAGGTACAAGGCAGAAAATATTTTGAAATAGGCACTGTAGGACTTCAGCCAATCACCCCAGGAGGGGGGTGATCACTGACCAATCACCTTATGGAAATATAGCATATAAGCAGAGTTGTAAATAATAAAATAATTCCATTTTCTCGCTGGATTTGTGTGTGCTGCATCTCTCCATCCCAGGTACTACAGCGACACTGTACCTTGCTGCCTGGAGCGTAAGCTGCCTTTGCCCGCTTGATCTTGGAGGCAGACAGTGCTGCAGAGATGCAGTAGCAGACTGCAGTTCTCACAGTATACCCTTTACAACGGTATTACAGAACTTCTAAAAAATTAGAGCTGAGACCCTGAAACTGGCTTAGTTTACTTTCAGCAAAGCACGCTGTTCTCTCGGCACCCTACGTCTCTGGTGTGTTTTCCCTTTTTTGCCTGTGGCACTCCTCTAGCCAGAAAACTTCACTGCATTTGATTTTCAGCCCTTTCCCTCATGTCCACACACTTGTCTCCACCAAGCAGGGATCTAACTGAATAATGCCAGAGGTAGTTCAGGAAATAAATGCTGGGTGGGGCTCGCTGTAGACAGCAGGAATCTTGGACTGCAGCACACTGGCACCTCCCACACTGGCTTCCCATGGAGGCACAAGATGGGGAAAGAGCTTCAGCTTGGAGCTCCACATGGATCCATGCAAGTGGGGAAGGGGTGGCTGTGCCACTTGTCCCCACATAGAGGAGCACTTGGAGCAATGGTGTGCACTGCCAAGAGTTATGCAGAAGTTCCAAGACACATGTCCTTTCCAGGACAGCCAGGCTGGATGGTGCCCTTTTTCCAGTTCAGTGCAGCATGTAGTTTGTTAATCATAGGCAGATGAAGTGCGAGGCAATTTTTCCCTAGTTTTATCTATATAATTGACAATATTTCCTTTAAAATGGCAAGCTGAAGACTGGGACATATTTATTAAGTCCTGTGAACTCAAACAATGAGCTCTTTAATACAGAACCAGGGTATTGTGTGCTCCAAGAATAAATCCTGATGTTTGGGAAGGGCATATCAAACATAGATGGTGCTGTTTGAAGCTGGCTTTTGAGAACGAATGATGGCAGTCACCCAGGGCTGCATGTCAGGGGCACTCGGCTTTCACAAAGCTGTTTGTAGTCTGAAGCACTCAGCTGAGTTTTGTTTAGTGTCCTCTAGTCAGAATAGTCAGAAAAGCAGTGTGGTGCCGGAGGGTAGTCATAACCAAAACGATTCCAGCTGTCAACACAGTGGAGAGACTTTTAATTTTGTGGGCCCTAAGCTAAAGGCCAGAGCAAGTGGCTGACTCAGTGGTGCATGAAGTTCCCCCTCTGGGGCTGAAGGAGGGCGTGGTGGCCCTGGAAGTCTGTGCTCAGCACCTCAGCAGCAAGCCTGGCACAGTCAGCAAGGTCCATGCCAGAGCTGCATTGCCAAGTGAGAGCTGAGCAGGAGCAGAACACAGTTGTCTCTCAGGGCTGAGTCTGGGGTGTCTTGTGCAGCCTGGTGCTGCTCTCCTGATTACAAGGCTCCATCCAGTGTGGTGTCACATCTCCACCATCCCCAATAACTTAAACTCAGTTCTAATTTACTGTCCCATACAATGGTCTTACCCACATGATCAGATCAACAGCCAGTGTGCAGCACATGTGGATTGCTTATCTCCTCTTTCCATAGTGCAAACCACGCGTGCATGCACGTGAGAAGGCAGCGTGCACTGTCTAGGGAGCCAGCCCAGGCAATTCTGTCATTTACAGGTCTGTTCCACTGCAAGGGGACTGCATCACTTCCAGATGAGAGATGGCACAGAATCAAGCCCATTGTATAAATTAATGGTCTGTGTGGAGTTGCACTCGCTGATCCTCATGGGTTTCTTCCAACTCAAGATATTCTGTGATTCTCTGCAGGGCTTAAAATACGGCAGATACCACATACTTAGCAACCCGTAGTGTAAGAACTACAACAGCAAAAAATCAGGATGTGGAGAAGGCATTATTATTTAGACCAGGGTGGACCACAATGATCTGGTGCCACAAGCCAGAATGAACCAACAATTACATGTTACCATCAAAATCCCCCAGTGAAACACTGAAGTGAAGCTCAGATGTATTAGCGTCTAGAGACACTCCGCAAAACTGTTGGTGGACATGAGTTTCTAGTCAATTTTAAGTCTTCTGCAGCTTTTTCATTCTGCTTAAATGCAAGTGAAGTAATTGGAGTCATGGAGCATGGAAAAATCCCTGCCTGTCAAATTCAATATGGATATATTTTCCTTGATTTTCCTTCTAGGAAACCTTCTAGGCAAATTCACAGCAGAAAGGTGCTGCAAAAACTGTGTGTTGTTGCGACAAAGATCACTTCATACTGTGTGAAATAAATTAATTTTGGTAAATTCAACTAATTCACAAAAATCGCTTCTGCTCTTTGCAATGAAAATAAGTTATTTATCTTCATATTTACACCTAAATAGTTTCTAGGCTATGGGCTGCCAGTAACCTCAAGCTGCAGTTCTGCTGGGTCAAGCACTGTTCAGTCACTTGGGGTATTTTAAATATGAGCTGTAGGTTTATTCTGCTATGCTTTGGCAAACCATTTGCCTGTGCTTTAGTAAGAGCAATTCAAACCATGTTTCTGAGCAAAGCCTGTCTTTTTTCTTTTCCCTTATTCTATCCATTGTTGTTGTATGGGACTTCTATGAAGTTTTTAAGCTAGTGAGTGAATTAAGGACCTGGAACCATCAGCCAGAAGCTGTGAGTGGAAGCTGGGCTTTCATGTACCAAAAATGGTCCTGTGCAATAAGGTCAATGTTGCACTCCGAATTTCCTTGCGCTTAAAGTTTCTGATTCCTTCAAGTTTCAAGGAGTAAATGAGAACCACATAACACTGAGAACTGTCTCTTCATGTGAAGGAAGAGGTTTGCTGGTTTTGGCAGAAGGCTTTGGACGGTATAAATTTTGAATGTGAGCAAGTATGATGCAGTCTCTCCCTTTAGTCACAGCGGGTGGGATGCGGCTGACCAGATGGGGACATCTTCCTCTGAGTTGGATGTCTGGTTGCACAGCCTCCCTTTACACAGTGCTAGTTACCTCATGGTTATGTAAACGTCTGAAACAATGAAACAGATCAGGTCCTACAAGTATTTATTTCCCTTTGTGACTTTCAAGAAGACCCAGAGCAACCCACTGAGTCATAAAACGCTTCCTTGCAGACTCCTGAAATTAGACATGTTGAATAGTACTCTAACAATTTGATACAACCACCTTTGAGGTTAGCCTCAGGCAACGTCACTGGGTATTTTATAGGTCTTTAAAGGCATTTGATGTGGAAGGCAGGGCAGAGGTTGTCACTCAGATAAGTGCAGGTAGAGGAATATTGCTGAATTTGACTGATGCCACAAAAGATTGCTGCAGCAGTTTAGCAGTGCTGTGCACATCTGTGACAGCTGACACAATGAAATGGTCTCCCCTAAGCAAGCAGATGGAGGCTGAGACCTAAGTCATGACCATGCTGGGAATAACATGGGTGTTTCTGGAGATGGAGCAAAAATACAAACTGTTTTTATCACCCTGTCAGATTTATCCAGTGAGCTTCCTTAAAACCACAGTCTCCTTTCAACAACTCAACTTTTCCAGCTGGGAGCTACAAATGCATGAGCTTTTGTGTCTCTCACGGATTCTCTTGTGCTGTACTTGGCCTTTTCTTCACTCTCTTCCCCAAAAGCCGTAGCAATGACAGTAGTGGCTATGCATATGACATGTTTTAATCCCATTTGCAACCACTTCATGGTACGGTTAGCACTAATCATGGCCTGTGCTTGCCGCAACAGAGTGGGTGCTTACAAGTCCAAGTGGCAGCTGGACACCCATCTGCTATGCATGAGCTTGAGCTGTGTCTCCAAACACAGTTAACAGTTGTCTGATAGTAGAAGAAGCCCACAGTGGTTTGCTTCTGTTTTCCATTAGTGAATCTCTCCACTGTCGTTCTGCAGGGTCCAATTAAGCAGACGGATTCACCTCTGCTAGCCTGTTGTCTTCCCACCACTACGTTGCAGGAAACCCCTGAATGCCGTGTGCCTGGCAGAGGTCTTCTGAGGAACCAGCTACGCCAACAGAAATGCCGCCTTAGCCACTGCTATCAAATGACCTCCTGCATCCCTTCATTCTTCCTCACGAGACAACCCGGCCCTTCTGTTTGGCAGGCTCGTTAGCAGGAGGAGAAATGGAGTGTCTGAGGTATGGCATTCTTGTTTCTCTTTCAAAGTTTTATGGCTGTGATGACGAACGCTGCTATTCCCTTCTCTTCATCCCACCACTGAGCCTGAACTGGAAGTGAAAATAAAGAAGGAGGAGGTAGTAGCTGCACCAGCAGTTCAATTTCACAAACAGAGATGGTCATGAAACTTGGGAGAGGCTGAGAATCCCTAGGAGGCAGCATTTGCACAGTACTATAAGGAGAGGAAGAGGAGAGGTGCACACATTTTCTTATGGCTGTTTTAATATGCCCTGATCTCTGATGACTTCCTTCTCTCTCCAGTGTGTAGAGCATGTAAGCACATGGAATAAAAGTCCCACTGTTGAAATCCTCCAGGAGGAATGACTGTACAGGCTGTAAATGTTGCTCTGACAAAAATTTCTAATAAAGCTGAATATTTTTAACAGTTAAGTCAAACTGATCTTTAAAATCATCCCCATCTTAGAAATAGGCTTGAATAAATGATTCCCATCACACAAGAAAACTCTCCTGCTCACTGGAATTGCTGGGTTCTTCAGCCCCCTTCCTTGGACACTGTGTGTCTGACAATGAATGGCAGCTATTTAAACACAAT
Source organism: Machaerirhynchus nigripectus (assembly GCA_013397975.1). Taxonomy (NCBI): domain Eukaryota; kingdom Metazoa; phylum Chordata; class Aves; order Passeriformes; family Dicruridae; genus Machaerirhynchus; species Machaerirhynchus nigripectus. The sequence goes on along the minus strand of VZRQ01005473.1, from coordinate 679,604 downwards.
GGTCTGCTGGCCTAGGGGCAACTTTAAAATACAGAAAGGAGACAGATGTACATCGCTTAGAGTAGTGCTCATTGTGACAGTACAGATGCTGACATTTATATTTCACTTACATTCAAAACTTCTTGGGGTCCCCCTTTCCCTGAGCATGCCTAGGTTTTCCTTCGTTTGCCTTTCAAGCTGTAGTGGAAACAAGGGAGCTGTGATGATGGAAAGAGTTTGGAGCTACTGATGCTCCAGAAACGGGACAGCCCATGGAGAGGTGTCATGCAGGACAGCTTTTCATTGGATTTACTGAAGAGTTTTTTCTGTAAAGTTAGGATCCCAGCCCAGATCTGTGTGGATCTGCACAGGGTGGAGATGAGATGGAGCTTCCTGAAGGTAACAACAAATCCCTTACTTGTCTTGTCCATACAGCAGGGACACTGTCTGGCAGCACCTGGGACATTTGTTCAGTTCTTCCTATGGCTGACAATCATCTTGACCACACCAACACCAGCAGCTCTGAAGTTTTACCCTATGTAGGAAAAGGACAGATCCTCAAATGCTTGGATGTCCCAGGCTGTTTTTACATGGTGTTATAACACTGCATCCCCTTGTGCAGGGAGGTGGAGCTAAAGCATTACTGAGGGAAGCCTGGACACATCCTTGGTATTCATCAGGGCTGCAAACAATGCTGGAGAAGCCTTGTGTCAGAAGAGATCATAAGCCTTGACTTGAGATGCTCAAAACTCTCTGAATCCTTCACACCTCCTCAAAGCCTTTTCTCTTTCTCAACTGATATTTTAATAAAGTTCCCTGCTATTTAATCTCAGATAACCGTGTTGCAGTTTAAATCAGTCATCACCAATCTGTTTTGGCCCTCCAGATCAATTACTTCCCTCCCAGCTTAGACCATTCTTGAAAATTATTGCCACCTCCTATAAATATGGCTGTGAGGTTGCAAAGTGTCAGTTCTCCTTAGAAAGATGATTTATTTAAATAAGTAAAGAAAGAAGATTTGGGCTATTTTTAGGCGTCTTTCTTTGATGCTATACAAAGATATTCTCACCATGTTTCTCTGTTCAGCTATGCTGTCTCTGACTTTTCACTCAGTGCAAGAGGCATCCACAACAGTGTTCCTGTGTGGCTCTCAGCAAGTGTCTTTCACTGTTCAGTTTTGTTATTACTGGTTTATTCTCTGTCTTGTGTTCTGCAGTAGAATGAAGGGACCTCCCACAAGACTGAGGTCGCCTGAGATAAGTGCAATACCTAAATAACACTGACAACAAAGAGTTTACAGTATGTTTCCCATGTACTTCAACTGAAGCATCACTGAAAAGCCCAGCTGCCAGATGAGACTGGCCCAAAGTGAAAGCTGCAACATATTAGCTGGAATAGGAAAGACTATTTAAATAGAACAGCTTCTTATCAGGAAACCACATTTTTTTTCAGGGCCAGAGTTACTTTCAAAGAAAAATTCTTTATCTGAAAGGAGAAGGGTCTTTTCCACTCTAGAATGAGGCTGGAATGACCTAGAATAGCCAAGAGCTTGACAGCTAAGGTATTAATATTTATAGAAGACTTGGGCTCACGTGTCTGAGTTAGACTTTTGACTCAGTTTTGAGCCCCTTACATGCTGGGTGAATGGTTCTAGCATGTTGTTACCAGCAATGTCATCTACAATCCCTGTCCTTTTTTAGGCAGTTTTAAAAGATTTTAGGCATATCTTAGTGCAAAACCCACAAAATTTGTTAAAAGCGATAAATATGGACAAAGTGGAAAAGCTATCTGTTGCCCAAATGCTCCTATTATTGCCATTTTCCAGGACAGAGGTGAACTACAAAAAGGTTCAATGACTTTCCCTATATTACTCAAAGAGTCAGCAGCAAACTGATCTGGGACACCTCATAGTTGGGGTTCTTTTCCAGATGTCAGAACTATTTACTCCTTCAGTTTAGTTCAGATCCCAGAAATTACAAACCTGTGTTTTGTCCTTCCTAGAAGTCAGCAAGCATTTTGTATGGACTGAACAAAGCTAAGTCACAGGAAACTGTGGGTCGCCCTATTCCCTGTCAAGCCTCTCACCTTCCCATGGAGTCACGGCATCGTACTTCTGCGCAAGAGGTTATGGACAAGAAGTTCCTGCAGGCTCCTTTCAGAACTCTAAAAATAAGACTTCTCATAATACCTATCAGGACTAATTAAGTTTTTGCTGTTCCTCCCACAGAGTGTTATCAACATAGTTTACAAAGTGTCATCTTTTAGCAACTGCTCAAGAGTTGGCTGTTTCCCATCTCATCCCCTCTGACACATTTACATGTTCTCTTTATAAAAACACACAGATAAAAAAACCCTCCCTGTTGTGTCTTGAATATTTTCAACCAAAGAAAAAAAAATCTCTTGCCAAGTTGTTCAGTAGCTGGAAATGGTTTGTCACGTCCACAGACCAGAAATTCTTTTTATTTTTATATGACTAACCATGCTATGATTAATGGCTCACATAAATAGGCTCAAAATAAGTCTGGCACAAATGTAGGGAAGGAGAAGGGTAAATGGGATAAGGACTGGATGGGTCTGCTGCAGGACATCGGTGGCGTGAATGGCATAGCGGGCACAGACGAAGGAAAAAATGTTTCATGCTATTTGTAGCTCAAAATTACAGCTACAGATGGCAAGGCTGTCATGTAGCAAGGGCTCGGGACATGGAGAAAAGGCAACCTGCACTGCACAGACTTGTCTCTCCCTGAAAGCTGCTGTCTCTCTGAAAGGTACATGGGGCCTCATTGCCCCAGTAGTAGGGCAATATATAAAAGCTTGACTGAAGCTAAATGCACATCCCCTGGAGTGGTTTTGCCCAGTGTTTTACTATACAAAATGTTTTGCTATCCCTCTTCCAGAGGCAGTATTTTCCAGCTTCTTTAGTCAGCTGTTATTCTGTTTACATTCAGCTTGTATTGTACAGTGACACTTTTGAGTGGAAATTCCAGACACACGGTCTTCACAAACAGAGACAGGCGTATCCCTTCAGTGGGCTCGGAAAAGTACAAAGTCACAGCTGGTGCAGTTTGTAGGGGAGACAAAGCTGGAGGTGTGGTGAAGGATGGGGATGAGGGGACTCATTCAGACTGTTGATTTAGTCTTGATCACGTGGTAGAACAGAACCTTTGAGCTAAGCCCGGCTTGAACAAATACAAATGCCAGGACATGCATCTAGTGGGACAGAATGGAAAGCTCTCTCTAGTGTGGAGAGACGGGCACACATCCTGGAAAGCAGAGACTCTGGAAAGGTCACGAGGATGGATAACTCCAGGCAGATGGCTGAGGCAGAGGAAGCAAGTCAGGCAGTGCAGCTCAGTGAGGAAAATGAGGAATGGAAAATGAGCAGTCCCGTTTTTTATCAAGAAGCAGGTCACAGTCACAAGCTGTTAGGACACAGTCATATGCCCTCACAGACAGGTGGGATCGGAGAGCAGAGGGGAGCATTGGACGTGGCTCTCCCTGTGTGAGTCTGCACAGTCTTGTAGCACCTTTGCTGCTGCAATCCCCATGGCCCAGCTGCATCCCAGAAATATCCCCTCCTACAGGATTCCTGGTTGCTGCTGGGAGCAGGATGCAGCTGGCAGAGCTGACGTGGCTGTGGGCTCTCTGGAGTCATGGGCCAGGTTAGCACTGTGTTTCTTACAGAAACCCCACTGCAGCTGTGAGTGACAAAGTGTGCCACTGTGAGAACAGTTACCGTCAATTTCTGAAGTTGCTTTGCCATTATTTTGTGTCTGAAACAGTCTAGAATGAGTCATGTTTCTGAAATAAGTATAACAAGAGTGTAATTTCATACTTTTTGCCATGGTGAAACCTCATTAAAAACTATGAGATGTTTGGATTTGACGCTGTTTATACCTTACCACCTCTGATGGCACAGATTCCTGGGGATAGGAATCTTCTTTGGGGACTAAACAGAATTTTGGTTTCTGGGAAACAAAAATCCTTTTGACAAAAACTGTGAAATATTTCTTCTGAGTGCCCAAAATAAGTGAAGTCTTCCCCAGAGAGCAGTGGTGGATGCAGAAGGTGTAAATAGACCTCTGACAGCAATACCTAAACATTAGATTTCTGCCACAATGCAATAGTGGAGTTCTGTCTCAGGGAAGCAGATTGCCTCTTTTAAAATGGGAAGCCAGAAAACTGTGTGGACGTAATGAGGTATTTCCCAGCTGCTAGAGTGTTACAGGATTGTCATGAAGCAATAGAAGGCCTGCCAGTTCTGTGAATTCATCAGTGCTGAGATGAAATGTGTCACCTTTTCCTCTCAACTCTCTCTCCCTCAGGAAACTAAAAAAGAGCTTCTAGTGAGCTGAGCTTGCAACTTATAGAGTTATCCCTATAGGCATTAGATATAAATGCTCTGTGACTTCCTCTGTCCAACTTGCTATTGGATATTCTACAACTAATTGTAATTTAAATATCACCAACTGTATATTATAAACTATATTTAACAGTCCTGCCTTATATATCTTTGCTTGTGCTAATACATTTGTCTATATATTTTTATAAATATGTGTATAGAGTATGTATTATAGGGGGTCAGATATTTCCCATGAATATCTTTTTCTGAATGGAAATTTAGTCTTCAAGAGCTCTGAATTTCCCTATGGCACTTTTGCTGGAGATTTTTACTTCCCATTGGGAAAAATAAAATGCTTTGTTTTGAATTAGCTCAACCTAAATTGAAATACTTTGGTTTGTCAAACTGAATTAAAACATTTCATGAAGGGGCAGTTCAGCCTTAATTTATGTCCACAAGAGTTACTATGTGCCTTGTGGACATTTTAATTTATAGCCATCATACTCCCATAATGCATCATCATCGTCTCTCTCATTAAATTTTTGCAATCTACTCTGAGAGTCAGATGGCCACAAAACATCACAGGACGCTGGCTGGGAACTTCATCGACCGAGCAACATGATGTATCACCCTCATGAGGCACCACAGCAGTTCCAAGGGACGCACAGTTATATCAAACCAGGCTGAAGCTAAACTTCTTCTGAGAAAGGACACATTTGCTTTCAGTAAAAACATTACTGCTTGAACATTTCTTCCAGATGTGCATCCAAAATAAATGTTGATATCAGAGCTTTCTATAGAACAAAACATATAAATTTTGACAGGTTTGCTGTCTAATAAATAAGTTCTACCTTCGAGGATTTAAGCACTTTTCCCTCTCTGTTGCACAGGAGCATGCACTGTAGTTTTTGATGTAGCAAAGCATCAGTGACCTGCCATCTAGGTAGAATTATTTGCCGTGACTTGGGTCAGGAGCATGAGGGGAATCTGTTGAATTTCAATAAAAGCTTGAAACTTCCACATCTCCCCATGGGCATGAGAAATGGTGGATCAGAGGAACCAGAGCACAGGAACAGATAAATTGTAAAAGATGTTTCTAACACTAAAAAATAATTATAAAGCATGAAAGTTAAGACTTTAATTTCAAAATATTTTAAAATAGAGTCACGATTGCCTTGGTGAGTCTATGCCTGCTAGTTGCATTCTGGTAAGGTCTTTAATTACATCAGCACAAAACACAGGACATAAAGCTCAGAAAATGTTTACATTACAGCTCTGGATTGAATCTATTCAGGCAGAGAAATGTGACATATCTTGGAGTGATGCTGAAAGAAGGCAGAGACTGTTATGGGGTGGGTGCTCAGATGATGGAGGATACAGTTTGTTACGAGCTGAGTGTCAGCAGGGTGTGGCATAAAGCCTGGACACAGCACAAAGGATGTTGACTCTAGTTGACTTTGCACAGAACTACAGGAATCCAGTATGCAATTACATAGGTTGGCCTTCGGACAGGACACCATAGCTAAGACCTTTTATTTTATTAGAAAAGATAAGGCACATTTACGGTAAGATTTTCAGAACGGCTTCTGCCAAGGCTGGCGCTGCAAGAGAGAAAAGGCAAGAGCAGTCATCACTGCCAGTATCACTTAGGATGTAAGAGGTATGGACAGTGTTTGCAGAGGCTGTATTGAATCACAGTGAAAAAAAAGAACAGCGATTTTGTCTGGGTTTAGGATTAAGGGACTTTCCACTTACGTGGCTTTCGTTTTTCATTAGGCTGCCAAGGGACAGGATGGTTGTGTCACTGAAATATGGAGATCCCAGCTTCGGACAACACCAGGTGTAGGATTATGCACAACACCTGACTGCCCTTTCCAGAGCAAAGTGTTGACATCCCAGTCTGAGAATACCTTGGTCCAGTGTCTGGTTCTCTCTGTCCTTGAGGGAACTATCCTAGTTATGGAGAAGTTAGCTACATGAAACTGATAATTGTGTCAGATCAAGTGCCCCTTTAAGGTCTCCCTGAGGACTGCTGTGTGGCAGCAAGCCTATGTTTAGAAGACCTCATAGGAGACTTGTTTTGCCAGCAGAAGTGATGAGGTTTGCTGTATCAAAATTAGTGTGAGCTCCAGGTGCTGCCTTCAGCTGGCCCAGAGACAGAGTCCTATATATGTGCTGCTCATGACCTTCACATAAAATACCAGCTGTCTTCCCCTTCTCTCTGACTCCTCAAGGTCATGAGAACATGAGATTCAAGTCAGTTGAAGCCAATTTGGTGCCATTCCCACTTTCTCTGGTGATGTATCCAGAGCACCCCAGATGCGCATGCCACACAGATCCCCTGACTTAATCCTTTGTTTTCCATCTCGAAGCCTTGGTTGGTCTGTATCTGTGTTTACTTAAAAGACTGTTCTGGCATTGGGACTGATGCCCAAAGCATGTCAGTGAGGAATGTTGGAAAACTACCCTGTACATATCCCCAAAACACTGTCACCGAAGACGAGGATCACGGAGCATGCTAGCACAGAGACCCAGTAAGCCAGGTGTGTATTCCTAGACCAAGGAAATGCCAGTTCTTTCCCCTTTGTACCACATAATTCCAAAACAAATAGGGAAGATCACCGGTTCTGGAATCAGAAATGAGTACAGGGAAAACTCCCTTCTCCTTCTCAGCTTGCTACCAGCCTGTAGCAGTCACAGAATGAAATAGGTCTGGATTTTGCATTTTAATAGTCACTTTGTGTTTTGTAGACTTGGATATGTCAAGAGAAGGACATCCTCTAGAGAGATCCTTTTTTATGTGCCACAGTCTGTTCATGAACTCGCACCAACTGGCTCCATGTGTTGCTCTGTTTGGCATCTCCCTGGAGGCGGAAGAGGAATCCCCCTCCAGTCCTCTCTCAGGAGGTGACCTCCATTTTTGAGAAAGACAGGGATTAGCTAAGCCAGCAGAGCATGTACATAACACAGCTGGGGAGCACAGAAAGTGCTGCATGGCTTCAGCAGGGTCCCGTGACAGCACTGACCACTGTGGGAAGAAAGGAAGAGGCCTGGAGAGCACAACCACAGCTGGAGTACACAAGGTAGTGCTGTGTCTGGTGAACATCACCTTCCTGGTTAAAATAGGGTGTTTAAATTAAAGGAAGGTAATTGTCATTATTTTTGGATTGATTGGCGTGCAGAATTGGTGTCCTAGGCTTATGAAAATGTCTTAGTACTGGAAAAAAGAAAGGAAAATGTGGAGGAAATTGAGAAAATTGAGTTGGTCATGCTGATAATAGAGGCATAATATATTGATGTCATGTATGGTTTATGTAGATGCACACACACATGCAGTAGCACATATAGAAGATACACGTACGCATCCTGGATTTTATACAAAATATGAAAGGTTTCAGTTAGCCAAGCTGTTCTGATGGATCTAAGAAATTCAGTGCAGATTGACTTACTCAGTATTTGTGCTTGCTAATGCCAAAAGCCCACAGGCTGTCAACTGATTGTAAGCAAAATATAAATAAAAACAGAGCACAGAAATTAAAATCAAATTACCTTTGGTTAGCAAAAGATGAGACATAGCTCATACCCTGATGTTCTGCTAAAGTTGTGCCTCTCAGGATGTGGAATTTTCTTGGAGAGCGTTTGGGCTTGTAGCTGTGATTTGTGCACAAAACTGACCATCATAAGACTCTTGGTCAAAGTGGTCATAACAATCATACCAGGCACCATAATATGAAGACATCCAAAAACTAAAAGCAACATCTTCCTCTGAAAGGAAGCCAAGAGCCTGTGCAGTTCCTAGAGAACAAAACTTGGAAAGTAGCCAAAAAAAAGATCTGTTGCATTGGTGTAGTGTACTGGTAGATGGGGCACAGTCCAATGGTAGCTTAGTCAAACAGTAACTATGAAAGCTTAAATATCTTAAAATTAAATTATCCGACTACCTTGCAGTCAAGGTTTTTTTGAAGTGAATCAGGGAGCTTTCTGAACCCTGGATTCAATTTCTCAGATTTTGAAGAACTGGAAAGATTCCAACTAAATATTAAGAAGTTAGTCTGCTGACATTTTAAAGAGATAAATGGCATAACAGGGGAAGTTATAGGTCAGCTAGGGTGATACTGATGCTGGGAAAAAATAGCAGTGGGACACAATCAAAAACCAGTTAAAGTACAGGAATTCAGTGAGTGTTAGTCAGTGAGGTTTCATGGAAAATGGATTCTACTAAAATAAATTCACTTTTTTCATTGAAAAGATTGTGTTCCTGGCTGACAAAGCTAATTCTGTTAAGGCAGGGTTCAATTCCTTCCAAATGTGACTTTGAAATATTTTGAATTCTGATTAAAAACTAGGAACCAAAGCACTATTCCACATATTAAACAAATCAGAAATGAGTGAAGTGACTGAAAACTGTATTTACTACTGGGGTAATTTTTAATTGGTACTTTTAATCTTCAGTAAAAGGGTGTGTGTTTCTAATGTGGTCCCACAGAGGTCTGGGTTTGGTCTAGCACTGCTGAATATTTTTGCTGATATCCTGAAAGTAAGTATAAGAAGTATTTCTAACTAAGGTAGCTGAGTGCACAAGATTTATGGCATAGTAAATGAGGATGGAAGCTTCTGATGGATGCAAAGAAAACTGGGTAACTGGTTAGGCTGAAAATAGTGGAACATACATGAGAATCTCCAAATACATATACGGCAACAAAAGAAAAGCGTATATGATGACACAGTTTGGGGTAGTGCCACTGTGAATCCCAAGAAGAATGTCCATGGTGGGGGCTGGGAAGTGCTCTCACAGCAGCTGTAGTGGGACTGTTTCAGAGAGTGTTTTAGAATTACACCTCTGGGGAAACTGCTAAGCTGGGAAAGTTCCTGTGTTGTACAAGGTCACACAGAAATCTCATGTCCCCGAAATCAGCTGTTGAATTTGTCTACTGAGAGCCTCCTGGTAGGCAGACAAGGGCTCTGCTCAGGCTGGTTGAAAAGGGAGAGAGCATATGCAGTGTGATAACATCTCCAGAAAATTTCTACCTTATTTAGGAGAAAAGTGGCCTTTGGATGCAGCTCATGTTTTTAGGGGAAAAGCCTGGAAATTCTGGAGTAAGGAAAGGGCAAGTTGAGTTGAGCAAGGATATTGGTCAGGTTGAAAGACTTAATTTGTGCCTCTTAGAGCATCAGCATGGAAAAGATCTTTGTTGGACCTGTGTAAGACATATGAAGTTCTCTGGAAAGCTGTGAAGTAGGGAGGTGAAAATTCATTGTGGCAGCCATAAACCACCTTGCTCCTCCTGGTGATAGCCACAAAAAGAAGAAAAAGAAACAGGCAGGTAGACTGTGTGGAAAGACATCTGAGCAATTGTTTTCTTGTGTGAAGCTGTCCCGTCATCTAGAGCAGAGCAGTTAAAGGCCCTTGGACCTGGTGTTAGATTTGTGTCCCAGAAGGCATCAGATTCATGAAACAGAAGGGTTCCGTGCTGGTAAAGGCAAGGTGACTCAGTTTCTGATGGGAGCCTGTGTTATTATGAGCTCTTAGGAAGAAAAATATTATCTTTGGCTGATAGTCTTACCTGGAGGCTCACATTTTGAAAGTGACCTTGACCTGCCCTTGAAACTTGCACCTGCTGTTCTGCAAGCAGAGAGTTGCTGGGTGGAGTTTTACTCTCTTGCATTTCTATAATTTGGTTTTGCAAGCAGAGATACAGCCAGGCCCTTAATGCAAGCCAGTAAAAAGTTCACAAACACACAGACTATGCTGCTCATCTGCACACGAGCTTACTGTCTTCAAATTTTATGGCATTTCGGCTTTTGATTTCAGAATAGTTTGTACCCCATACTTGCACACGGCTCAAGTGGGCATGTAAAAATTCACAAGCTATTTTTGAAATGTCTTCCAGTGTTTGCATTTCATTCTGCCAAATGAACCATACGAGAATTTGCTGGTAAATCCAAATCTGGTGGGATGCTTTGACTTGCATACTGCTAGACTGGTCTGTGACCACAAGGGTGGAACTATCCAACAAAACAACTCTGGTTAACTTCTGGGGAAGGGTTTGTGTCAGATGACAAAAATGGTTGTAAGCAAGGCAGACTTCCAGATGAATGAAGAAACCAAATCTGTTCAGTGTAGAAAGGAGAGATGGAGTAGGTAAAATTATAACAAGAGCAAAGGGCATCCCTGAATTTGAACATCAGCTTCAGATTAGAAGATTAGTCTGAGGAGATTTTTTTTTCATGTAGTTCTTAGTGTATCTGTAGTGGTCACAAAAACATCTGAGACTGTGTGAATAGTTAACTGAAATACAAAAGTGGGTGTGCTGAAGGACAATACTCCCAGGCACACGGAGTGATTCTGGGGGATGGTTTGGTGCAGGGCCAGGAGCTGGTCTAGATAATCCTTGTGTGTCCCTTCCAAATGAGCATATTCTGTAATGCTGTGAAGTTATGGTGGAAAATAATGTTTTTAAAAGCAATAGTATGAACTCCTTCGTTCCGCTGGTAGAAACTAGGAAGGAGCTTTTCCTATTATTGCATTTCACAGGCTTGTCTACAGAAAGGATGCCAGGGCACGTGTCATTCCCATTTGGTCAGGGGTGAAAATTGTCATGTCCTTCCAGAAGCAACAAGAAAAGCAAGAATTTAAACATTCAGTGGCCAAGCATCATTTTATGGGTCCTTGAGGTACTTCTGTCTGACATACCCATTTGCAAACAAGCAGAATTTTTGCTGCTTCTGCTTCAGCTGTATTGTCATATTGTAGTCTTATCCAAAACTTTAAAAAACCAAATGTGGTCAAAAAACCAATTTTTTTATCTTTCCATATTAAACCCTACAACCTTCTTCCTTTTCAAAGTCTTTTTGTGGCATAGTTTCAAACATTAATATGGTTGCCTAAATTCTTCAGGCCCTCCCTTAGAATGGAGTTCTTGTTTTTCCAAAACAGACACAATGCACACGACACCTCATCAAATAGTCAGCTACTCCTTTGATTTTATAGCAAATAACAAATCTTTTACTGGAAAGCAATCTCGTCATATAAACAGTAGCTAAAAAGCATATGTAACTATCCAAATACTTTGGAAATGTCGATGAAAGTACACTTCTAGTTGCTGAAAGAGCAACACATAGAAATTCTGAGACCTCTAAACTTCTGGTGTGATTTAAACCTGTTGCTTGGTACATACCAGTGCAATGTCTGCTTAATACTGTGGCCTTATCAAGTCTGTTGATCATTCACATTCTCTGGCAGCCTGGGATGATAGCACAACTTATGTGGGCATCTTTTCTGAGTAGCCCGCCAGATTAAAAATTTGCCAGTGCTGATACGCACATGTGATCAGAAAAGATCTTTGAGCAAACTATCAGGAATGTCACATCAAGCCTGCAATGAACGGTGTCTCTAAAGCTGAAGATATAATAAGTTATGGCACTCTTACTGTAGATTCACAGACCCAGCAGAGTGATGTGTTTGAAAAAGGAGGAACCAACCTCATCAGCACTGGTAACAGAGTGGTGTAACAAAAAATACTAGAATAGCCCCACCATTCACGGGGTGACAGATCAGACTGTTGCACAATAGGTTGTGGCCAGTAAAGTTGTTGTCACAGAGTTGAGCATCTTCATATTTGGAAAGTTAAAATAAATTATTATAAACTTATCTTTATTATTATAAACAAATGAATAATGTAAATGCAAACATGTAGCAGTGATATGTAGCACTATGTATTTTATGTAGCACAGTGGATAACTAGATTTACACTACCTTGATATAAAATGGGGTTTAGAAAATTTCTTGTATGTAATGCTATTGGATATCAAAAAGAGGAAGAAAATATAGTAAGGAGTCTTTTACTGTGAGAAGGAGTAAGTCAGAAAGCTGCCTGAAAATGCTCAGAACTTAAGGCAACAGGCTGTGGAACAGAGAGGAAACCTAGTGTAAAACTAGGAACAAAATGGTTTACTGCAAGGTAGAAAGGAAACAATTTATTGTAGATAACAGCCAAATGTGGAAACAATTTTGAAAGAGTTTTGGAAGAAGAGTAAAAGACATTTACGACAAACATGTTTATCTAGGGTGCCTGTTGCTTGCCTCAAATCTGTTTAGGTATCATAGATTAGAGGTGACATTCTGTGGATGTTGGAAATTGGATTAGAAAATAAATGGGACGAACTAAAACCTTCCTGATGACTGAGAAAACGGTCACATAGAATATGTCCACATGAACCAAAAGGCAGGCACGTGTATCTGTTTCTGTAGAGAAGATCTGTACTCTCTGAACGCACCGTTTGTCACACCACTCACCAGGAGGGACAGAGGAGCTCCTCACGTTCAGTTCCACTCCTGTAAACTTTTGCTCATGTTTGTATAAGTGTGTTGCCCCTTGGGTGTGTGTGCATACCAATCTCTCTAGATTTCTTGAGGACCTGGATAGCTTTTGCTGTTGCTGTGTTGTTCCTAATATGGCATCTTGGTGTCAGTTGTGGTATTTGGCCATTTGTACCTGTAGGGTTAGCGAAGCACATGACTTCTGGAAGAGAGAGGAAGAGTGGTAAGAGTGGTTTCTTATTAATTAACCTAGAGCAGGAAAGAGATTTCTCCCCGGAAGGGAGAAGGGGTTACACAACACAGCTACAGCAAGCCCTGAGCAATCTGATTTGTTCTCACAGATGTCTCTGTTTAAGCAGAGGCTTGGGCTAAAACTTTCAACTGTCAGGATTCTGTGATTTTAAGTCATGGTCACATCTTTATCAAGGGACTCCAATTTACAACTTTCCAGCTTCCAGCTCCTGTGCACACTGATTATGACCTGATTGCATGTCAGCTGGTATCCACCAACCCCTACCCAAGCCTGGTTTCTTTAGAACAAGGGAGATGTGATGTGCCTCAGGAGTTCTCCTGGTCTGGATAATGCAGGGGTTTTAGGGACACGGGAGCCTTTTGCAGGGAGAAGCACCCAGAAGTGGTCAGCACCCTCAAAATCTGTTCAGAAAGGCCTCCTGAACACTGTTGACTTCAACACTGACTCAAGTAAGGGTCAGTAAAGTTTTCTGAGGCCGAATTTGTCACTCTCACACTCGTCAGGTCTGCTGGCAGCTCTGCCTGCAAGGGCCCCAAAGGAGAAACCTCTATTGGTTCACCAGCAGGCAATTGCTACCTCTGAGTGCTGATGAAGATTAGGAAGCCAAGTGGGAACAGACAATACTCTGTCTTTGGCTCCAAAGGACCCTCTCAAGCATCTGAATCTTATATCTAGCCCATTTTCTTCTGCCCCTAAGCCCCCCACCCTGACTACCTCCCATCCTCTGGCTGCTGAGCTCCACTGTTCCTGTGCAAAGCTGCAGCCCATTTAAATCAGTTCTGACATCTAACACCTCTCTGTTTTCTCAGCCTGCCTGCCCCAAATATTTCCCTCCAGCCTTGACAGAACGGGTATTCACAGGGCAGCTCCAGAATAACAAGTTTCCATTTTTTGAGACGGTTGTATGGGGAGCTTTGTGGTGTGGCAGCTGGCCAAAGGGTGATCATTTAGCCGGGGTAGCTCACTACTGGGTAGTTAATTTGACATGCAGAACAGAGTGGTTAGGCTCTCTCTGAAGGCCAGTCAGACACTTCTGGGTTCCCAGTATTAAATTAGGCCTGATGTGCAATGCCAAAGTATCGGCATTTGCGTGCAAACCTTGACTTCAGGGATGTTCATCATCCCAGCAGTGGCTCATTTGCTCCGACACAATCAATTTTCTCCAGCAGTCACTGGGACCATTACCTGCTTTACAGAGAGTTGTGAGTTGCATTAGGCTGTCCACAACCTCTGCATCACTAAGCCGGGAAAAATAAAAGGGTGAAGACATAGTGGCGACAAACAGTGGTGACGAACCCATAAATATAAGGCTGGGAAGAGCAGGTCCTTTCTCAGTGGTAACAGCCCAGGTCTCTGAACCGACTCCTTTCCCAGGAAATATATCAAGTGTAGAAATGAGAGCATGATTGCAGAGATGGATTCCCGTTTTACACATGCGCTTTCTCCATCTCGTTTAGGGCTTGGACTGAATAATCGTTATCACCACATGGTAGCTATCAGGGACTAGCTGACACATTATAAAAACCTAATGTAGCCAATGCACACTGGACTCTTTGCCAGCACCTGAATTGTTTGCCAGAACGCTTTTGAGATAGACTGTTCTTGTGGTATTTGTATCACTGGCAAGGACCAGAAACAGAGGAAATCTGGAAAACATTTCTCAGGGAAAGAAAAAAAAAGCTGTGAAGTGTTGTGGAGTCTAAGATGGTACTGAAACTCTGGTTCCTTATTCAGAAGGCTGTGGAGCTTGGGAGTATTTTGGGGCCTCAGACCAGTATTTCAGACTTTTCGATTGTGTTAGAAATTACAATCGCTTGGTCTCGGTCATTTATTTTCCCTGAAACATTTTGACCACTCCTCTCCCAAAGCCTGTGCTTAGGCATTATTTACCTTCTAACTGAGAAAACAGGAGAATTGTGCCTACTGAATTCAGCTACTTGAAAACCAGGGGAAAAATATTTAGACTATTAATAAAAAATATATTCTTCTATGTCATGGGGCACTGGCCTTTCCTGTCTCAGTGCTGTCCCCAAACTGCATGCAGCATCCTGAGGTCTCCAGGGAGCATTTGCTATCTGAATTAAGCAGTTGCATATTAGGGTGACAACTGGAACATAAACCAAAATAGCCATAAAGGAAACAGAACCGTCCCTCTGGAATAGATTTCCACTGCCATTCATACCCATCTCTCACACAGAGCTAGTTGTGCAAAGTGCTATAACAGGACTACTAGAGCCCTGTGGTGGCAAACGGAGAAAAAACACTCTGCATAAACACATTTGGGATCTGTAGCACCCATTCACCAGAAAAGTCTGATATTTCAAAATATTTTTCATGCTGTTGAATGGATATGGCAAAATACAGTTTGCCACTGCACCAGAAGTATTCAGACGTCCTGACTGACTCCTGCCTGACATTTCTTACTGAGATGAATGTTTTTCAGCAGACCAAAACTGTAGCTGTTTTATAAAAAAATGGAACTGGAATGTTTCCACAGCAAGGACCAGTTCATCTTTTTTTGCAAGTCCCCAGGAGTTGTCGCAGACCTCTTGGGACCTTCTGTGTCCCCTGCATCCTTTGTGGGCAAGGATCTGAGTTGAATTTCCTCTTGCTGCTGCTCTACTATGATTCTCCCAGGCTTTTTCATTTTGGTGAAAAAACACTTGATTGATTTGAATTGCCTCTCTTACTTTTGGGAATATTTACATTTTTTCCCCTGCATGGGCAAAGAGAAACTTGCCAAACACCTCAAGCAAATTTTGTGGGAATGCTAATGTAAAATCCCCTCAATCAGTTGCATAGAAATGAATGGATCTATCCTGTAAAACCCTGTGGTCAGATAACTTTCAGTGAGAAATTTCAGCCTGGCACTCCTTCGAGTTGTGCTTGATAGAATTAAATATACAATTTTTTTTCTTTAGTTTTTACTCACTTCATAAAAAATTTAGAGTAGAAAATGACACCTTTTTTAATAACCCAACGGACCACTGGGGTGTTAGTAAGGCTGTGCCTTCACAAACAGGCAAAGAACCGGGAATGGAAGGAATGCCTACTCAGACTGCTAATAATGCCACATGGCAGAATATAAGGAGGAAAGAGGGAGGCAAATGTGCAGGACTCAAGAGCCAGAAGGTTCCAAGCAAGAATGGTGGTGCATCCAAACAGCAAATACATACATTTTGCTAGAAGAGTGTCAAGTTCCATGCTGAAAATTCCTGTCTCTTGATCCCATAAAGCACATGCATTTTGGCCACCCAGTGCTTTAGAACGTTTTGCTGTCATCTCCAAAAAAAGTGATCCCTGAAGTTTCCATCCTCTGTCCCAGGGCTGTGCAGCCACATTTATAGCAGAGTTCGTGAGAATTACTGGAGCAGACCCTCATTCCTTTATGTAGGGATGTACCCGTGGCTCCTTGTACCCATTTTAGGACTTTACAATAATACTGGGATCACAACTGCATTAGTCTGAGGCCAGTGTTTCTCACCATTGCAGGGAAGCTGCTTCACAGCCAGTGCTTTCTTCTTGTCTCAGATGTTTCAGTGGTCTCCTTCAGCTTCCTCTGTTCACTTTCATGAAGAATATCCCACCCCTCCTGTTCTTCCAGCTGCTAGGAAGCCTCAGTGGAACTGGGTTTCCCAGCAGGAGAAAGTCAATGTCTCTGGCTGGTAGCAGAGCTGTACCTGTAAGGTAAGCAGAGAAGGAGGTTATGTCTGGAGGAAGCAACCTCCCTTTGGGAGGGAGCTGAGAGGGTCATCAGAATGGACCTGCCTTGTTTTCCTTGTTCTAAAACATCTTCCTTTAAGATGTGAATAAATGGTGGTGGGGGTAGGAATTGGGCTCTTGGCTTCAAGGAGAGCTGTTTGTGCTACTATGTCTTACCAGGCCTAGGGGAAAAAGAAAAGAAAAGGTAATTTATTGTTCAGAAAACCCAGGAGGAAAACAAAAACTACCTGTATCCTTAATGACTGACTGCAATTGCCACGTGGGTCCCCTGCTGGGTGCTAAGTGAGCATGGAAATGCACACCATGGTCACACTGAGTGGGAACTGAGAAGCTGAGGAGTGTTGTGCTGACATGGCCCTTCCCCTGTGTGGCTGGAGGCATTTGACACCTAGTCGTTTTTGATCCAAGCAGATCACCTTTCTGGGAGCTTGCTTTGTCACTGGCAAGTATGAGGCAATCTGGTACCAAGGTGTATGTCTGGCAGGCTGTGGACTGTGGAAGTGAATGGAAGAGCTGGTGCTCAGATGGAGGTGGAGGAGCTGCCCGTTTTCAGATGAAGTGCTCTTAAAGTGAGATTTTTGAAGATAGCTCTACAGTGTTTCCTGTCACTCCATGACCTACCACTTCTTTTTTCCTTGGGATTAGTTTAATTTGAACATCGGGGTTTGCACCTTAAACTCCCAGTCTACAGGGAGTGGGGAGAGGACCTGCATCTCAGTAAAATGCTGGCAAGTGGCTGATACCATAAATCAGAGGGATTTTAGAATCTGATGACAAACCAAATTCTTGTCAGAAAAGAGCAGAGCTGACCCCTCCCAAACTGTCATCAAAGCCAGGTCATAAAAATCACAGCTGTCACCAAAGCGTGCTGGGCCTCTGGGGGACATGCCATCCTGGGGACTCATTTGCTGCTTCCATGGCCAAATTCCAAGCCCTCTGGCACATTCCACTTGACATTTTGTCACATCTCTTGCTGGTGCATCTGTTCAGGGGTATTAACTCTTCCTAAATCACTTTATCCCCTTTTTTTTCCTCAGAAAAAACAGGACTATGGGAGATGAAGAGGTCTAAGCAGTGCTCTGTGGCACAAAACGGAGTCCAAATATTTAAAAATTGGCAGCATCTGGAGAAAGTAATCCTGTAAGTAATGGTGTTACAGCAACAACACCAGAAATATAACCTGTACTCACATAAACTTCAAAAAAAAAACTTTAACTCACATTTGTACATACAAAACAACAAGAAATCTTCCCAGTTGTGTCCCTTTGAACTTTGGCCACAGACAGATGTCTGTCTCCAAAGGAGATAGGTGAGCATAAAGTGAGACCATGGTGACTCTGGTTGACCTGAGATGACTGTACACTCTGCAGTGGCAAAGTGCAAAAGCAAAGACATTGAGGCACCTTTCTCAAACCATTTGATGTGGTCCAAGCTCTGAGATGCCTCTGTGTGCTTGAATGAAAGTTTCTCTATTCCACCTGTTCATGAGATGATAACCAAGCACAGGCAGTAAAATTCACAGCCACAGCTTGTCCAGCAGGGATAGCGACAGAGAGGCTGTTATGCGCTCAAGAGTCACTGTTCCAGAATCACAAAATTTGAATGCGTGTGGTATAAAGGTCAGATGGTTTCACTAAGGATGGGGAATGACAGCCATCTGGCCTAGGAGAATGTGGAGGGTATTTGCTGGACTTCTCGTGTTACTAGTGACAAAACTTCTAAGAGTTTCTAAAAATAATATGTGCTAATTTCTTTACATGCAGTGTCCTGCATCCGGGATGAGATAGTTCAGTACCAACTCTTGTGCTGGACAAGAGTTAATAAATAACCTAAAGGTCATCGTTAATAAACAAATGTAGCAACAACAACAACAACAACAATAATAATAAATGAATAATAAAAGCTAATTAAAAAACCAACACCCGATTCCCCGCCATCCCTGAAGGCTTGCTTGTCTCTTTAACAGCAAAACTGTAAAGTCTGTAGTGTTCAGTGGACATTGTATTCCTGCTAGAAAGACAAAATAAAGTATGGTATTATGATGGAGTAAAAAGTTTGCAGTCTGTAGCATAGGAAGGCCTGAAACTAAAGCTACTTAAATTAAAGAACAAAGTTTTTTGAACTTCCTGAATCATACTCTCTTCACAAATCTTGTAAATCTGGGAAAATTTGAAAGTTTTGGAGGATTCATTTGTGCTGGGGGTTAGCAAAGCATAGAGCCATGGGAGAATTTTGAAACTTGCAAATGCCCATTTAGTTTCCAGGATGAGAGCCCACAGTTTGTAAATCAATGGCTCAGAGAAAGTCACATGCATTGAACTTCTCAGTAAAAAACTTACCTCCCTTTGCCTCAGTATGCTGCAAGTGCCCTCAGGTCTGTATAACTCTCTAAATGAGCAAGAGCTGAAAGCAAATACAGTTCATCCGGATTTCCTCTAGTTCCTTGCAGGTATCAGAAGGGTGTTTCTCTTTGGTGTTCTGCTGACCAGACTGATTCTAGTGTGCTTTCAGGCTTTTGGGGTAAGAAGTAACGTTTGCTTCCTTGCTTTGCTTTTTCCTGAGGGCTGAGAAACCACAGGAAGTAAAAGGCAGCTCTTTGAGTGGGAGCTGGTCTGTGCTCCAAAGCACTTCTGCTGCAGGTGCCTGGGGGTGATACCCTGCCCCACTTTGTTCAGGGCCACAGTCCCTGGCTTACTCAAGGTGCAAATGGGGCTTCCCCATGCTCACACTGGCATAGGCTTGGACGTGGTTTCATCTTCTGCAGTACAGGGTGCACTTTGTTTGCAGGGCTGTGGCTTGTCTTCAGGGAGGCTCCCCTGCTCCTGCTAGGATGTGGGCACAGGGCTTGTCAGAGGCTTCTGCCTGTCCTTGGCTTTGTTCAGGCTTTGGTCTTGGAATCGAATGTGAAATGATGTAGACAATACGTGTACCACAAGTCAGTGACACACAGGAGGTCTCAGCAAACAGCCTGGAGGGCCCTTCTTCCCTGTCAATCTGTGAAAATACTCCCAAGAATAACTTGAGAAGGTTCTGAACAATTACTAAAATTAAACAGTTTAAGGTCCACAAACCAGGTACATTTTACCAAAGAGCTTAAAAGATACTTGCTGAAGAGAACTCTGAGCTATTTCTCTTGTTGTTTCATGGGTCCTGGAAGAGTGAGAGTTCCAAATAACTGGGAAAAAATCTTCTTCTTGTTCCTGTGTTCAAGGGGATAAATGGGATTACTCAAGCAAACACAGGCACATTAACCTGGCACCAGTCCCAGGGAAAATGATACAAAGACACATAGGAGACATGGCTGGTAAGGAATTAAAGGATATTGATGCAATTAAATACCATTGCTATCACAATATGGAGAGTAAATCCTGTTGGAAAAAATTAAGATGTCTTTTTAGATAGTGATTATGAAGTGACTGATGAAAGTATGTTTGCTGGCCAAAGCATTTGATTTTGTGTGATAACGTTCTGATGTAAGCTTCAACTTGTACAAATGTCTACACTAGTTGGTAAAGAATCTTCCTCTGAAACTGTGGGGGTTTCTCTCTCTCTCTCTCTCTCTTTTAATTGGGAGCTTGCTTTCTACAGGATTTTCCCATTTGGAGAATCAAAACCATATGTTTCAGTTTTGGTGTATATTGAAATATTTCAGTTTGCTAAATGGAGGCAAACCCTGACCATAGCTGTGTCTGAAATCCCATTCTTTGCAAAGAAACCATGAGGACTCTCAGTGCTTACTTGAATAATTTTAAGTTTATCGATCTGCAACCAAATAATTCAGACAGTGGATTTACTCAGCAGGCCTCTGGAGTTAGAACAGCAAATCTAAAGAAGGAATCAATAACTTTGAAAGCTCCAGGCCTCTGAAGCTGGAGCCTAAACCAATCTATACCAAATGGAAAGGGGAAAGGCAGAACTTACCAGGCACTTTGCCCAGCAGCACCTTATCTGCTAAACCTGCTACTGCAAAAGTCTCCTTTGAAAACAGATGGTTCAGGCAATCAGTGCAAATATGGGAATAGTTGCAGTAGTGCTCTGAGTTCTGAGAGCAGTGGGCAATGCTCCTAAGGATTTATAGCACCCTCTTTGCTGGCACCACAGCTCGGTGCTGCCACAGGCAGCCTCCACCCTGCATTGTGGCAGAGGTCTCACCCCTGGCAGCACATGCTGTGTGCTGGGTGGGTTAGAGCCCAACAGAGCACAGCGGAAGGACATCAGTGCTGTTACTCTTCCACCTTAGCTTGAAGTTTGGTGTTTAAGTTCTGTAAGTTTTGTTGCTTTCAAGGGAGAAAATGAGAGCATGAGGGTCCTTGTTCCTCTTCATCCCCATTCCTTTTCACCCCTTCTCTCCTCATTGCCTCTGTGGCTCTCTCAGTCTTCTCCCTATCCTCAGCAACCCTAAATGGTTCTTTGCTCCCAATTCCCTAAGGTTCCTCCTTCCCAGACTGTCCTTACCCATTTTTAGTCTTCCTTTGGTCCCTTTCCTTTTCCTTCCTGGCCATCCATTGTTCTCAGCCTTTCTACCTCAGAGATTCCCAACTGTGGCAGGTTTCCACATTCCTCATCCTGGCTCCTGCTACCTGCTGAGTTTTAACCTCTTGAAAACAATCTCTTACTCTCCCATATCCTTTAACCTGTTGCATCTTGGAAGCTGGTGGTGACAGCCGCAGTGGCAGAAGGGACCTCCAGAAAACTGCTCACTCCCAGGACTGCCGCTGCAGCCCCACAGCTCTTACTCTGCTCCTCAGCTGCTAGGTCAAAGGGTGGGCATTTTTTTCTTTTTTGGGGGTGGTTGTGGGTGTATTTTGAATATTGCATCAGTTGCCATTCATTGGTTATTCCTGAACTGCTCTGATCCAGAAGGAAAGGAAATCAAATGCAACTGTGATGATCCTGGGTTTTCTGCTTTTATCCTTCAAAAGGCATTTAAGAAGTCAGGCGCATATGGCAGTGAAGAACCATCACAGAAAAGAATCGCATGTTGCATAGTAAATATTGACAGATATGCAGCAGATATCTGTCCCACTCCCTTCTTTTGCTCTCTCTCTCTTCCTCTCTTCATTCTTCTGTCTCAACAGCCAGCCCTGTTTCTGCTTTCTTCCATCTGGCAGCTCTCACAATAATCTCACCCACCTGTTAAATGAGAGAACGTCAAGTTAAATTTACAGCAAGGCCTGGAAACAGGATGCTACAGAAAAGTATTTTAATTAAAATCCTCTAATTGAATGCATGCTTCCATGTGAAAAGGGAGCCGCCAAGAAGGGCCTGATGTCACCACCTCTACCCCCATTTGCCACAAAAGGAGAGCAATTGAAACCAGCTCTCAAGGTGGAAAGAGGAAAGGGCATTTCCAGGGAGTTTTCCAGGGTCACCCTTGCAAAACTGTTGGACGGTTCATGGGAGGCTTTTGCCCCTTCACCAGAATCAGAGGTGAAGATGGTACAACAGCAGCTGCTTCTGCCAGGCACTTTGCAGAATAAGCAGCTGTCATGTGTGTGTAAGGATGGGGCAATATCTGTGTGAAACCTGAACTCTGGATAGAAATATGACAAATATAAATCCTGTCTGATAGGGAGAGATCACCATTGCACAAACTCCCCTGGGAACACTGTGCTCTGCTTTGCTAGGCAATCAATGATTTTAAGACATGGTTTGCTGCAGTTGCTGAAACAGATGCAACAATGGAGAGCAAAGAATTGATCTGGAAAGGAAGATGGCAAGACACATCGAGAGACAAATGTCTGGGGTTCCCATCCAGAGAGCCTGGATGACCATTCCTGGTGCAACTGTTTGGTAACTCCAGACACAGCCCAGGGAGAGAGAAATAACAGGCTGGGTGGGTCCAAAGAGCCAAAGGTGGGACGCAGGAAGAAGTATTTCGGGAGAAGAGGGAATTAGCAAGTGCTGTAGAACTGCGTCACTGCCACGTAACTCTAGCTCTTCTAAATACTATGCAAATCCATCAACACCATATACTTCCTGTAAGCATGAAACCTCTGACTTTTCTTTCCTTGTTAGACAGTGGTTAACTGTTACGAAAAGCGAGTTACAGAGGATAAAATGCACAGTACATGCCTCTATCTAAAGGCACAGTGATACTAATAACAATTAGCGACATGCTGCAATATTTACAGGTTTTCCCATTAAGCTGCCCACAACACGTGGAGGGGAAGTTTGGCACCACCTCATTCCTGCGCCTCCAGGCTGGTAAAGGTCATTTCCCGCAGGCCTCAGGTCACAGAGCAGAGAAGTTCCCGGCACCCTCAGGTGTTAGCCAGCCCTCCTTCCTTGACAACAGAGAATCCTTTCATAAAGCACATTTATTTTACATTTTGATATTTTAATGCTTCATTGGCCTATTTAGAAATTGGAAAATCTTACATCCCCTCTTGAGAAATCTGGCAGGCACGTTTGGCTCATGCTGGGAAAGCAAAACCATTGGCAAACCCTCCAGCCTTTGCTAAAATTTAAAAAGGACTGTCCAAGTGTTAAAGGCATTTTGAAAAGGCATTCCCTTTGGGAATGGTGGTGACTCAAAGAATGAAGACCTAGGGAAGAGTAAATTTTTTTTTACCCAGGAAACTCTGGGGTACAGGGATGACTTCCAAAACAAAAAGTACAGCTCCCCAAAATGGTACACAGGTCAGGGGTCTAGGCTAATGGAGAACAAAGAAGACAAGACTTTTGCCCTAGGCTTTCTGAGTCTCACCTACATACTCAGCAGCAGCTCTGAAAAAATGTTGTTGAGTGCAGTAACAGTTTGCACACCAGGAGCAGCATTTGCCTATTCTTCAGCAACTCACATCACCAAATGTGCTCTGGAACATGCTCAGCATTGCTTTGCTGATGAGGAGCAGAGCTGATAGACCAGGAGAGCAGGGCCAGAACTGCAGAGGTGGGTAGGCTAAGAGTAGGGACAGTGGCTAGAGAGAAGGCAGCTCTCTAGTCATCTGAGAGCTCCTCAGATGACTTGGTAAAGAACTACTGACAGTAGAGACGGCTCTGCCAGGCAGGGCTCAAAATGGATGTTTTTATATACATAACATCTTCTGCAACTCAAGATAACGGCAGTGTCCCGTAGATGCTTACCATGTGCTTTAAAGGAACACCTAGTGAAAATGTTCACTGTCTGAACAACAATTCTAGTCTTAAACTAGCACAGGAAAATGGAGAAAAGCCTTTGAGAAACTGGAAGTTTTTGTAACAACATTGCTTAGTATCTGTATGAAACACAGTGTGCTACAAAAGGTATTCAATGAATTTGGAAGTAGGGTTCAGATCCTCAGCTGATGAAACATTTCTCTAATTTGCAAAACTTGCATTTTGTTTCCTGCTAAGAAATCTCAGGAGTTCGCAGGCGTACAACAAAATATTAAGATTCTGCCCAAAATCCTTTAAGTAACCTACACCACCACGAGTGTTCAGCTATTCACCTAATTTGGACCATATGAACCTCATGAGTCATTTTCAAGCAGTCAGAAGGCAACAGCTCAGGAGCAAGAGACAGCAAAATATAGCTGGTGCCATACTACAAGCCTTGCACAGTATGCTCAGAGTGCCGGGAATATCCTCTTCTGCCCAGTTGCTATCAGGCTGTTAAGCTGATACATAAAAGAGTGAGAAGTGTTGTCACATGCAGCTGGGATCAACAAGGCTGATTGAGCTCCAGAGCAGCGGCTATAAGTGGGAGAGTCCATGTCATTTCAAAGGAAGTTTTAAAAGTGGAATAGAAGATAGAAAAGAAAGAAAAAAACAGGGCTTCAGAGAATGGAAAACAAAAAAGGAAATTCCTTGCAAACATTTAGGCTTCCCCTTATGGTCATGGTAGAGAAAGGGTAAACGTGAGCAGTTGCAGAGACTGTCAGATCCTGATGCTGTTCCAACGAAGGAAACACTCACCTGGGTTCAGGTAGTGCCCAGCTGAGGAACTGTCTGCAAGGGGAGGTGAGACATGTCAATGGGTGGTTGTTTTGGGTCTCCTGGTAAAGCTCAGCCCTGTGCTGCAGCTGACCTAGAAAAGTGGGGGTTTTTCTAGGTGCTTCTGAGAGACAACCCCAGCAGCATGCAGGGAGGGTGTCTGGCTGCCTTCTTGTGGCTTTTGGCAGCCTCAGTAATTGCAGACAGCATCTGAGAAAGAAGTGGCAACTGAGCTCGCTGTTCACTTCTCAAAGCTGTCACTCCAAGTTGGATGTGACGCCAAGCTGTGTGGCCAGAGCCCTGTGTGGGTGTGAGAAGCTGGCCCTGTCTTTGTCGGCCTCCATCTGCTCTCTGGGGACACAGCTCCAGTTTCTAAAGCTGGTGTGCCTCGCTGCTCCACTGACTGCTTCTTAGGAAAATGTTAATCACAGGGATTAGTTACAAAGAAAAGGCTGTAAAGCCCAAACCACTCAGGTTTGTAGCATTGCTACTGGCACGCTCCCGAGCTTAAAGCATGTCTGAGCCACTGCCATCAGATAAATGAGTGTCATATTTCTGTTGAGGTAGAGTTGCATTTTTGCAAATATTAAGGTTTTAAGGGAAGAACCCATCTAGTGGGAGTGTGGGGATACCTTTGGTATGTGGTGATACATTGTCAAATATGGAGTGGAAGCCAGGTGTGGGTTCTACTCCATAAGGGTGCTCTAGAAGACCCTGGAAAGGCCCTGGAAGTCACCCACATTGTGACACTATCAAAGGTCTCATTTGAAGATATAAATCACTGCTAGAAGGTATCAAAGTGTTGAACACTTTGGGTTGCTTGAGGTCTAGAGAGGGCACGAGCACTTCCCATTGCTTAGCAGTTGCTTATCCTTCCCCAGGAAGTGGGTGCAAGCTCCAGACAAACCTGCTGGACTCATCATTCCTACCCTGCAGCTGTAACCACCCATCCCTCTGCCTGTCCAGGAACTTATCCTGCAGGGATTAGTTTTGGAAACGTGATAATTTAAGGAAGAATCCCAGGTGTTGTTCAGAGGAAATATTTTGACTCTTTCCCTAGCAAAAGAGACACAGAGTGTACCAGATTTTTTGCCACACATTTTAAGTTTCCAGGTTATTTTGGTGACCAGCTGCCTAGAGCCAAGCTGTGTTGCTGGTTTCTGGGAACATCTTCAGTTTTCCTTGTGCTTTGGAGAGGTGATGAAGAGCTGGGTGCTCCCAATCCCATCAATGCCCTCAGTGATTTCTTTTCCAAGTTGGTTGTGTGCTGTGTCAAGTTCCTTGCTCTTTGACAAAGAGAGCAGGGAAGCAGCCCCAACCTCTCCAAGGCTCTTCCCTCACATTTCTCACAATTTTCCTCAATACTGTGCATCCCTACTCTCCTCTGCAGCTCTTTGCCATTCACATCCTCATTCTGGACTGTTCTCTTCTTGCATCATGCTTGTCTGTGCTGCATCAAACTCACCCATGTCACTGCATTGGTAGTGGCCTCTTCCCTCCTGCACTCTGGACCCTCTTGTCTGTCTCCAAGCTGTGACCTTAGCTAAATACAGCTGTCCACGTTGCCCTCACTCCCTGCCCCTACTCCTCAGGCTCCCTCTAATTCCCTGTCTGGATTTTTAAGAAGTTGCCCCTTCCATCTGCCTTTTGAGGCTCGTTCTCCTCCAGTTCTAAGTAACCTGCTGTCTCTTAGAACCTTTCATTTCCATGAGTATCCAGCTGCTGGAAGACTACTGACATCTTGACCGAGGGCTGTCCCAGTCTGATAGCAAATGTTGGAAGATGGAGCTGTTTTAGTTACTGTTAATTTGTGTCAGCAGATCCTGAGGGAAAAGCATCAATATTGGATAACTCAAGACTCGTGGGACATGAGACTCATGGGTCTCTCTTGCTCTTTTCTTGGGTTCCCTGCTTTCTCCTGAAGGTTGATCAGCCTTTCCTCTCTCATTGACTTTTGCTTTTCTTTTTCCTTACCACTATTTTCTCCCTGGTGTTCAGATTATAATGAGGAGTAAATTAACTAAATTGAAAACAAAAGAAAAATAATGAGTCTCAAAAAACACCCTCAAGACAATGTCCATTTACAATTATAGAAAAAGCTGAACTTGAGCTATACGAATCTTGGAGAAAGACTCAAAAACAAACTGCATATAAAACTGCAGACAGGGTGGAGGGGGAAGAAAAAAGAAAATGCATGACAAATCCACATGAAGTGTCCCAGACAGCTTTTGTCTGCACAGAAATGGTCTTATGGGATTCTCTGCAGAAAAAGGAACAAAAAAATTAAGGAGTTGGGTTCAAAAGATCAAGTTGCATTTTCATTGATCTCAGACTTGTAAGAGCTGCCTCATCAATCACAGTTGCTTAAAAATTCCTATTAACGGCCTCAAGTGCTGGGGCTGCCCATATGGTTCATCTTTGTAGCATTTGGGCAACTCCCTGGGAACAGTATGAGATCTGTCAGTGTCAGAGCCAGGCACTCTGCGCTCATCCCTGCATTCCCACAAGTGGTGTAAGAAGAATAACTATCATTACAAGCCTGAGGAGCTCCATCTGATCCAGGACACAAGTAGCAACAGAGGATGAGAAAAGAATAAACCCCAAATTATTTGGCTTTCAAATACTGGAGAACTGCAGACCTGGGTGAAAGTCCCAGTGTGTAGCCCAGGGGGTGTACAGGACAGCTTCAAACCAAGGTGCTGCATGGCATTGCCCAGGAGTGAACACTTGTTTGCTCTCAAGGAGCTTCTCAAGGAGAAGAACGTGGTTGGTGGAGGCTTTCAGACTGGAAAGGAAAATTCAGAGGAGTTTCTCCCAACATAATTCTGAATGATGTGATTAACTCTAGGGTAGGCTGCAAGTCTTGTCAGGTACAGCTGGAGCTTGTCTTGTCCTGAGCAGCAAAGTGAGCGTGGTGTTCGAGCACTGAATGGAGGCGTTCAGAGCTCTGCCAGAGCTGTGCTCCTCACTTCTGCCTCTTGCCCTTGGGCACCTTGTGTGCTTTGACTTTGGCTGCTGCCTTTGGCACTAGACATCCATAATAGTATGGATAGAATATTAGGAATGCTCCTGATGATGAGCACATTTCCCCTACTTCAGAGGACTATCCCATCTAGCCAAACTGACTTCATGCCCATAATGCTGTCTCCCTTGGAGACAATTCAGATCCAGAACTAAAATTCAACAAATCTGTCTTTCTAATGGGTAAAATTTTTTCTTTGTAGTAAGTTCTCCTTCTTTCTTGCTCTAGAAAATTGTCATGAGGACACATTTTTCAACTGAATCTTCAGCTCAAGTCCACATTGGACTTAAGTAACAACAAAATAGCTCAGAAATATACACTGAAAATAACTGTGCCTGATTTTGGTAAGAGTTAAAGCATTCACTTTGCCACTGTTGTTCCAGAAGCTGAACTGTGTTTTCAGAGGCATGGAACACCTCTCCTGAGAGGAAAGTTTGAGAGAGTTGGAGCTGTTGATCCTAGAGAAGAGAAGACTCTAGGGAGACCTTATAGCAGCCTTCCAATACCTAAAGGGGGCCCACAGGAAAGGTGGGGACAGACATTTTAGTAGGGTCTGTTGTGATATGAAAAGGGGTAATAGTTTTAAACTAAAAGAGCGTAGATATGGACTAGATATATGGCAGATCTGTTTGGGTTTTTTTTTACATTGAGGGTGGTGAAACACTAGAAGAGGTTGCCCAGAGAAGTGGTGGATTGCCCATCCCTGGAAATATTCAAGATCAGGGCGGACAGGTTTCTGAGCACTCTGGTCTAGTTGAAGATGTCCCTGCTTATTACAGGGGGATTGGACTAGATGACATTTAAAGGTCCCTTCCAACTCAAACCACTCTATGATTCTTTGATAGGTATAGTTGGACGGTTTTTGGAATCTGAAATAAACACCAGGGATCAGCTGCTTTCACAGAGACGTTTTAATGTGAGCCATTACTGTTGACATATTTGTTCACCAGTCTACTCTTACTGGAATGGAATAAAGCTGTGTCGGGTGAAATTCAGATTGGAGGTCAGGAAGACGTTCTTCACTGAGAAGGTGATCAGTCACTAGCAGAGGCTCCTCAGGGAAGAGCTCACAGCACCAAGCCTCTAGAAGGAGCATTTGGATGATGCTCTTAGTCATATGGTTTAGTCTTAGGCATTCCTGAGAGGAGCAGGGTGTTGGAATCTATGATCTTTATGGGTCCCTTCCAAGTTGAGATATTCTACAGTTCTGAGTTGTGTCAGAGCAAGTCGGAGCCATCAATAATGCCAGGAGGTCCTTTGAGTTTGCAGGGTCTTTCTGCAGAGAAGTCTGCAAGGGGAGAAGAACATTCCCAATCCCTACTCGCCTCGTGCTCTTGATTTACCCCCAAAGGCATCACAGTTTATTAGAAAAGGTAAATACCTGTAGCTAAATGGGGCCAGGAGAGTGTCAGAGAGTGATCACATCTTCTTCATGTGGGCTGAGAGTTACACAGTATGCAAAGCTTAGCTCCTGCTCATACCATGCCAGGGCAGAGCAAAGGAGCACCTCCTGAGGCCTGAGCACAGACAGAATGAGTAATGCTATGAGAAAAGTAATTTGCCCCAGAAGCAGTAGAGCTGACGTGAGCAGTGTCACCCCCTGCTCTTCAGAGAGCCAGCCTGCCACAGGGAAATGCTTCCAAGCAGGATTAAAGTTAAACTTGTTGGACTGAGGTCTGCCACGTCTCGGGGACCAGCACACTCATCCTTTGTATGCCCCTGCACACATGGACACACAATTTCTTTGCCATCAAGCTGTTTGCAATGATGAATTTCAGTGCACATCCACTGTTTCACACATTTTCACCTAGTCTCAAATGCTTATGCATCAAATTTTTGAGGGACAAAAGCAGTTGCCTGCCTTTTCTGGATGTCTTTTTCTTGCTAGTTCTACAAAGTTTCTCTCTTTGCAGCTTCAAATAAGCCAGTCCGATTATTTTCACTTGGCCAGTTTGGTCCTGCGTTGTGCTCACAGGAGCAAGAGCACTTTTTCTGGTGGCTGCCTCAGGATCCCGGCAAGATGCCATAGTCTGTGAGATGAGAAATGGTGACCTCATGGATAGGGGAAGGGAAAAGAGGAGGCAAGACTGAATTTTTGGTTTTCTACATTTAAATCCCATCAGGCTTTGTGTTTTCATTTCAAATTCTTTCCAAAATACTGTATCTATTTTCCTCCAAGATACTATGACTGAAATTACTTTATGCTTTGCCTCCAATGGTTATTTTTTTAAAGCAAAAGAAGCTATTTGTTTTCTAAAGGATTTAAAACTTATCCAATAAAAAGTACTCAGAAATAAAGAAGAAAAAAAGGGGAATAATCAACTGCTGTAGAAATCAGCAAGTCACAAAAGAGTTAAAGTTCCTTACATGTGGCCAAGTTAAATAAGACCTGGAGGGACATACGGTTCTCCCCCCAGCACCCCCTGAACTCTGGGGTGTGGGCTTGTGAAATGCCTGGGAAGCGAAGTTGGCCCCCATTGTGTCTTGTTTAATTTGGCTGCTTGAAGTACTCACTTTTTTTTTGTAATTTGGCTTTTCCTGCAGCTCTCACACCTTCCTCTAACATAAATGTCCTTTACATTTTCAACGTACCTTTCCCCAGCCCTCCATTCCATAGTTTGAGCCTCTTTTTCCCTGCACACCTACACGTGGCTGCTGGCACGGGGCTGTGTTTGTCTGCACACAGAGGTAGAGTCAAACCAAACTGAAGAGCACCGTCGGCGCAAGTGCTGTGTTTCCAGGGTGCACTTCCCAGCTACACAACCTCATACGGAGCCAGGAATCACATCCAGGAGATTTCTGCGGGCCAGCACCAGGACTGCTCTGGACCAGCACACAGCGGTGACGTTTGCCTGCCTGCACGTTGCAGCCTCAGCTGGAAATTCTTCCACCACCACCTTGCCACGGGTCGGTGATAAAATACTAAGCGTGGTCCCACTAAGCCTGCATGTCTGAGTGATGTTGCAACAGCCACGGGAGAAATACAGCTCAGACTTGACACCTGTGCTTGGTGGTGTCAGCCATCATACCGCATGCTCTTCCCCCCATCTGACTTAAATATTAAAGTATAAATCGAGCTATGTTACCTTTAATACAGTGCCAGATTGGCAAGGATGGGGACTTTGTCATTGCATCTGTCAGTCATTACAGTTTTGCAATAAATGCAGCAGAGACTGGCACACATGACTGAGGGCAAGTCCTTTGTTAAGTTTGCTCTCTGCAAAATGGGGATACAATGCCTTGAGCAGCAAGGGAACTACAGGGATTTCACAGTTATTCTCTAACTGCTTTGGCCATGGAAAGCTGAAGATAAATTTTGAAGTACCATCACAAAGAGATTACAGGGTTTTTTTTCCTGACTATACAGAGCAAAAAAAAAAAAAAGGCATTTAAGAATTAATCAACATAAAATATAATTTTATTAAAATTCGGAAATTTTATTTTGTTGCTATATGTGAGTCTGTATTTAGATATAAATGCCCAACAAGTTTGCTGAAAAGCAGCCAACTCATTCTCAAGTGAAGGAGGTGAGTTTCCACTTGCTGCATTAGAAATGTGTTCACCCTGATGTACCTGTCTGAAAAGACAAAGCCCCAAGTGGGTGAAGGAAATGCAAGAATGGTAGAAATTCCTGCTGCTGTGACCTGACACCTTTGGGAGCACATCCACTCATGTCTGCAGACTCTCTTTCAGGGGCTGCTGGATCAAGTACACCTTGTCCGTGTCTCAGGACAATCTTGAGAACAGAACTTCCATTTTACCCTGTACACTACCAAAATATTCCTGGGAAAAAGGCTCTGTCTGCAATGACTCTTTGGGATAGAACACCAGCAGCCAGTAACATTTTTCTTTCCATTATTGCTGTGAAAAGAAAAAAAAGCTCCAGAACGAAGTCTGAAAATGTGCAGTGAGAAACCAGTGAAACCAGGAAATGGAAATGGATGGCTGGGCACTTTGGGATTGCTACAGGCAGCTCTGGTTCAGTGACATTTGCTGGGTTGCTGCTTTGCTGGCCTGGGAGATACATTAGAAGACGACATTTAGAAATCATAAATAATCTCATTCTATTGCAGCTGCCAGCATCCTGGGAAACTTGGGTAAAAGTGGTGGAGAACTGAGTTAAAGAACCCCCCAGTGGCACAATTGTGGCAACAGATGAAGGGAGACAAAAACATAGATATTATGGATGGATGAACACAGAGAATTTTTTAGGTTTGGATTCAAGCTCAATTGAAATTGAGCTTGCCTGCTTGCCCTGTAGGGGCAACTCATAGATGCTGTACATCACTCCTGTTGAAGAACTGTTGGTCTTAGAAATGAAAAATAGCATTAGCACTGGGCATCCAGTCCACAGCCCACCCAGGACTGACTGACCCCATAGGACTTCCCCAAGCTTTACAGCTGCAACTCTCTTCCACAGCTCAATTCAGCTTGAAAAGCCACTTTATTTGGTATTCCCCTCTCATTTCCCTTCTCTTGTTCTAGCTTCTCTTCACGACTTGTATAAGATGAAAAGTAAATCACTGCTGAAATTCGGTGTCAAGGGATGCCCTGAACGTGGGTCACATGGATTCATATGGGGCTGTGACTACATTTCTTATAAATATCTCTCATTGGTGCCAATACAATGAACATGGAATAGTCCACCAGCTTAGACCTGAAAGACAGACATCAAAGGATCCCTTCACATCAGGTATCATGGCATGCTCAGACACTCACAAGGTGAATATGGCCTGAATATTAGAAAGGAGAAGCCAAAGAACTAAGGCCATGTGACAGCTAAGCCTTGCTCCACCTCTCTGCCTCTTTCACTTTGTGCTATTTATAAGCGTGAGTTGACAGCTTGAACTATGGTCATGTTAGGCAGATATTTCCAGCCTTACATTTCTCTTATGCATTACAGAACCTCCCCACCGTGTCTTGTGTGGTGGAAAACACAGGTTGGGGAATTATTTAGTTCCCCAGTTTGGACTTTTGCATGAGTAGACCTGAGACAGGAGTCAGGGTCTCCATTTTTTTGACAGAAACCAAGTAATGCTAAATCAAGAATGACTATTAAATAGATTTTTATCTCCACAAGTTCTTTGGATCAGATTGTTTCCTTCCCAGATCATGGCAGTGATGGAAAAATTTTTCCAATTTGCAGGGGCAAACAGCTGATATAACTCCTAACATTTCATGGTGTTTGTGTCACCCTAAATAAAGAAAGAACAATTAGGCTTTGCATAAAACCATTTATGTTTCTGTGTAGGCAATGTAACCAGTTTCATGTGCTTTCAATTGTGTTTAATGGTTAGTTGTGATAAATGGTGCCTAAAATAGTGTATACAGTGTAAACAACAAATTTAATAGAGCACATTTTACATTGAAGAAGTGAATGTGTTTCCTTTCAAAGGTTCATTTTTTAGTTGATATGATTTTTTCTGTGCAGTCAGAAGCCAGAGCATCTCAAGCTCCTTTGGAGAAATTCAAACTATCCATTAAAGAAGGAAAGCAGCTTATTATTCATTATCCAAAAGTAACTGAGCTATTCGCAAAACATCTTTTCAGACACTGTGCTGTCCCTTTTGCTACGTGACCATGGCCAATTCTTTCTTGTTTTGGATGCGTGCACTTTATATTTATTTTTTTTTAATACAGGTTTCTTCATGTTAGATCAACCTTCTTTTACATAATCTTTACCCATTTTTTCCTTTCTTTTTCTCAGTTCACCAGGTTTTTGTGTTGGTTTCCTCTGGTCTTCTGTAAAGCTTGCCTGTGTAATGTTCACAGAGTTAAGAGTTAGAGTATTTTATGGATAATACTACAGCTGTAGGAACTAATGTAAAAAAGTGCAATAGTATATAGAAGTGGAAGTGATTTCTGTTTAGTTTTCTAAAAAATATGACGCTGCCAACTCTCACATGGAACTCACAAGCTCCAAAGTGTGTGTCTCCAAGTATTCTGGAGTGATTGCCATTGAACCCTCTTCATCTTCTGGCTTTCTTTTCACTTGTGATGATGTACTGGCATTTGGACAGATCTTGTATATATTTCAGGAGTCACAGGTATTGAGCTTTAACCTTTGAATCTTTTTTAATTACCCACTGTAAATCTTGCGTGACATTGCTGCACTTGTCTTCTCCTTCCTCATTTTGGGTAGCTTGCTGGCAAATCTAGATTTCTTGTTGGGGTTACGGTAAGAGAAATGCCACAGCAGTGTGCTGCAGTCTCGCTGCCACTCTCCCATTGCTGCTTGCAGGGTTTGTGCTGGTGAGCCAACTGTGCTGTGATTTTGGTGAAAGCAACACATTCCTCAGAGCTTGCCAGTTTCACAGTCACTGATCATGTCCCTGGCTATCAGTACAGGCCATCCTTTGCACTTTTGCTCTCTTGTTCCTCTAGTGCTTTTACACACCCCTATGCATTCATGCTTCTTTCTAACTAATCTTTGTATTTCTGTATACGGAATTTTGCGTGGCAACATAATATAAACCACAGAGTACAGTGCTGGCCCTGGCTTGGATGGCTGGCAGGATAAATCCATTTTATTCAGGGTTAGTTGTACTGCAACTTGTTCCAGCCCTACTGAGAGACAGATGCAGGTGATTACATCATGTCTCCAATCATTAAACCACATTACCTATTTAATATAGCTCAGTGACTGCAGTTTTCCTTTGTGCCTGTTTCTGGGTTACACCAACTTAATGCAATTGTATTCACATGCAATTACCTGTCTGCACATTAAGGGAAATGTTATAAACCAGGTCAGGTAGGACAGGAATCCAAGGCCTGCAAAAACCTGGGCACCCTTGATTCTTACAAAGGAACCACTGGGAAGACTGTGGGTGCTGCAGCATGTGTCCAGGGCTGTCATCAGTGCAGTCTGGAGGAAGAAGTCCCAGCCAGAGGCACCTTCACTGACTGGGAGTAAAGCTCCATGTTTATTAACAGCTAAACCAGCTTCTTGGCTGAAGCAGCACCACCCTCCCCATCATCTTAAGAAGGGCTGATGGTCTCTGCTGGCAGTGCCACTTGGGCTAGCTCTGTGTCTCTGCAGTGCAGCTGCACCCAGTCAGCTGGAAAACAGTGCCCTGAGGTCTGCACAGTGCTGGATGCTCAAGGGCAGGCCTGGCTAAACAGAGTATAGGACTGCTCCTGGAAGCATCTGAGCATAGCCCACAGAAGTCATCCCATCTCAGCAGAGGAGGGCATTATCCAGCTCAATGTCAGCGCTTCCAAAATGCTCAACAAATTCAGAACATTACTGGAATAAGAACAGCATCTGTAGGAACTTCAACCAGTGTAAAATTACATGCTCCTAATCCTCCTCCCCCACAGCACGCAACGAGTTCCACATTGAGGCAGAAAAATAGCCAAGCTCGGGGCTCCAGAGGTGGGCTGTTGTACAACTATCCCCACTGTGGAGTTTTATCACTCCTCCCTTAATCAGCTGGTGCCGACCACTATCCAGACAGAAGCCATGCTCCCCAGTGTGCTGCCGGAGCACAACAGTGCTCAGCCATGGGAACTGCTCTTTTCCAGCCTAATCCTCTGTTCAGACAGGCCAGAATTGTTGGAGGTCTTTATTGTAGAAAGGAGCTGGTATTTGAAGAGGTGTGCTCCATACACTGCGTCTGTAATTTGTGGCCATGTTACGCTCCTGGGGGGATAAGCAACAGTTCCTGACATGGAGAAGTAACCCTTGAAAGGAGTTACCTGGATTTTAATTGTATTCCATACAGTTTCCTAGATAGCAATTACGGACCAATTACAAGAAGCAGTCAGAAAACTGAGTGGGCCACTTTTCCAGCAGAAGTTTCGTGGGTCAGCATCAGGCTACAGAAGCCCCTCCCAGCTGACCCACAGAGAAGCTCTCAGAAATGATCCCATCTGTGGATTCAAAATGCTGGGCTACAGACTTAGCCAAAAATTCTGCTCGTGCAGTCTGTCTCCCTATAGAAGAAAAAGTGAAGAAGGAGTCAGATGTTCCCTGGACAGGAACTGGCTTATTTATAGCAAATTATCCCTTGGCCACACCAGCACCCTCCTCATGAAGTCCTGTCATTGCTTTTATAGCTACATTTCTACCACATCTGTAGCATGCAATGGGCATGCTCAGGCATTCATCTACCCAGCCCTTGGTTGCATTTTTGTGTTGTTCTTTCATTAGAACAATGCCCAACAAGCACCATCCAGCAAAACTGATCTGCTAGTGCTGACCTCAAATGGGATGTGTGCTCTGGGTCGATCCACCTTTTTGAGTTGGGGAAAAAGTAATCTGAACACTTTTAAAATTTTTGAAATGGCAGATGCTATCTGTCAGCCCTCATCCACCTCAGTAAAGCTTCACCCAGTATGAAATAAATGAGGGTCTCTAGCAGATCATCTTCTGCAATTTTTGCTGTCCTATATTACAAGGCCCCAAAAACATAAAACACTTCCCAAAGCATTAACTTGGCCCATTCAACTCTGCAAGCTCTAAGCCCATTTGATTTTAAGTTACTCAAAATTCCCCTAAGAGGAAATTAGAAGAAAAGAGAGAGAAAGACAGAAAGATACAGAAAAAGACAAACATAGCTACTGCTCCTGGTTCCTGCAGTGTTCAGCTGATAGAAAGTACAGAAGGAGGTAGGGTCAAGACATGTCCTTGCTGCATGTCCTGAGATAAATACCTGTTGGCTTTCCTGGGCCCTGTCCCCAGGTGGGATTTCTGGTCATTTTAGGAGCTGGACTGGGGGCTCCAGAGATGAGTGCATTGCCTCTGGTGTGCCAGGGATTGGCAGCCACTGCTGGGCTGGGATACAGGCTCTAGGAATAGGGTGTGCAGGGCAGGGCATCGCCTTGCCAGGGCAAGGCCCAGCCTGCCCTTTCCCCTCACACAGGCACCCGAAATGTTTCAAACCAGCAATACTTCCAGCCTCTCACATAATTCAGAGAATGTCACAGGCTGTGCAGCTTTATTTATGTTTGTGCCCTGAACATTTTGCTTTAGCACGTGGTGCTTACGTTACCTCCAGGAACACTATGCTGCACTGGATTGCAGTGTCCTGGTATTGCTGAGCTGCACTGACTGTGGTAATATTTATGTCCTGTGCCTGTCAGTGTGCTAAGGAATGAAGCTAAATAAGTACTGTAAAGCTTGCAAACCCACCCTGATTATTTTTGTGCCATTCTTTTAATTTCTGTAACAAGTTGTTAAGTTTGCACTTGGAACAGCCTGTAATGTAAGATGAGGGATCTCCTGTCATTGAGACTTCCACTACTCTTTCTATGATTTGGATTGGGCTTTTAAAAAAGGATACTTACACAAAGAGGTACGTGATGTTTGACCTTTTAAATTTGCAGCATTGAACGGGGAGATAGAGAGCCTTCTCTTCTCCTGGACTGGAAACCAGACGCCTGCATGGGGCAAGGCCAAATGGACCAGCCCAGGAATGGTGGAGTTGAGACCCCCTGGTTTCTGCAGCTCTGAGTAGATCCTCTGGTGTCTAAAAACATCCATATGCCAAACGGGACTTGTGGCTTGGGGCTTGCATGCAGGACACCTGTTACTTGTGTGGCTTCTTTGAATGAGATGTTACACAGTGGCCTTCCCTGCACTGGAAAAATTAGTAGGTCCCTGCCCTCCTCCACCATCTCTTCTAAAGAAACATGTGAGAACTTCCATCCCAAAGCTGCTTAAAGCTGGCCAAAGCATTCAAATGTTCGTGGTAAAATAGGGAAGGAAGGAAGGAAGGAAGGGGAGAGGAACCACAGCACTGCTGCCTCTGCCACCCACACACACATGCTTTGCAAATGAGCCTTCAAAGGGCTCCTGGATGAGAGCAGGACTATGCCAGGAGGGCTCTCAGGCCCTGTGGTTAGGGGAGCCACCCAAGGAAAGAGAGTCTGCCAGGGGTGGCTGCTGTGTGTTCTGCAGCCCAGCCTGCCCACCAGGCCAGCTGGACCCGGGTGGATCTCCCACTGATCCTAGTGCCTCTCCCATTGTCTGCTGCCATCACCTCTCTGGGAAGCCCCAGTAAAAAGTGGCAAATGGCTCAGGGCCTTGTGTCGGTACGTGGGTGGTGGGGGGAGAAGAGCCACCGCTGTACTGGAGATTCCTGTCACACATGGGTCCACTTCAAATACAAGGCTCACCTCGTCTTTCTGGGGTGGTGTCAAGGCCTTAAGCAGGTTGTCTGCTCAGGGGAGTGTTACCCTTGTGCACCTAAATGAACACTAAATAAATAGTTTTAACAAGTTTGTCCTGTTATTTCTGATACTGCCCTCCAAACACTGCTCTGCTTTCAGTTTGCACAGTGACTGCCAAGGAAAAGTATAATATTTTTTGTCAATTTCAGTATTAGCTTGTCTTTAATCCTCATAAAATACCAGTATAACTTTCACACTGAGTACTATTTGTCTACTTATAACTTTACATCTCGGAATAAGGAAGACTCAGATTTTTTCCCATTTTTTTTCAGTTTTGATTCTGACTGTACAGCAACAAAACACTAAGGAATAACTACTATCTAGCTAAGCTCTCTCATTTTATAAATGTGCCCCATAAGTGTGCCCCATAAGAGTTAAATAAATACGTCTATAAATATGGTCCATGAATGCTCACCCTGGGATCAATATGCTTCATACCAAAAGCAACTTAAATTCATATGAATACAGTAAGATTTTCTGAAGAATATGGTTCAGAATATGGATTGAGGACAAAGTACTCAATAACTTGAAGGATCACACTGCTGAAGAGTCAGGGTGACCATTCTAAAGTTCTTACCCAAGGATTCCTACTAAAAATGCATGAAAACTGAGATACCAGTTCTTCACATTAATATTGAAGGTTGTGCCCTACATATGTTTTGCTTTTCTGGGCAACAGTTTCCAGTGATAACTTTTTATTAAAATTTTTTTTTGTTTAATCCAGATTAGAAACCTGTATTTTGATACAGAGAATGATTTTGATTTTGCTGAGTCTCTTCTTCTAGCTGAAATACAGGCCACTCACAAAGAATTAAAGTGATTAAATAAGAAAGAGCAATCTAATGCAAAGAGCCAGCAGAAGGAAACACTGGTTCACACAACATACTATTAACCTGTAGAAATTGTTGCCATAAAATGGAATTAAACCCAAAAGCAAACATCAAAGCACAGATTGAAGGGCATTTCTGAAAGATTTTGAAAGGATTTTAGAAAGGCTCTAAAACTCCCTGTTTCAAGACTGAACCAATAATTCATTATTAGGGGTAAACAAAAGACAACAAGGGGAAGGACAGATTGTCCCCATCCATAATCCCCCCTGCCCTGTTCAGCAGCATCCAAGCCTGGACACAGTAACAGCCAGAATACAGTCAGACAGACTAGGCACAGAACTGGGAATTGCATTAGTGTTTTTATCTTCCCTTCTGAAAACAAAAATAAAGAAATGCTTGCCGAATTGACCTTTAAAGGTCTTTCTACCTTTCTGGTGCTTTTTCAATTCAGGGGGAAAAAAAGTTTATTGACACAAGGAAAGCTGTAAGCTCTTCAGCCATAATTTTCAGCCAGGTTTGAGGGGATTTCAGCTTCCTCACAGCTTTCAGTTTTAACGTCTCAATCTCATATTAGAAATACAGTACAAATGAAAAACTGCCACATACCCCAAATTACATTTTAAAATTATTTAAAAATGAGAAATAAACTATATTGCTATTTTTAAGTGTCGTTGACTGTACTGACTGTGAAAATTTATTCTGAAGAGCTTCTACAGTAATCAAAATAACAACTCTAGCTGTTTTTAAGATACGCTTCCTGTGAAGAAGGCAACTTACAAATTCCAAGGACTCAATTTTTAAAATTTCTTGAGAAGACAGAATTTTTATTTTTATTGCAATATTGCCTGGACTTCACAATCTAGCACCGCGTCTTCACCCCTCTGTTGTGCAAATACATGTGACAGTATTTTGAAAATGTCTGTCTCTAGAAAACCACTGAGGAAGCCTCACAGACAGAGGAGAACACAGAGGGAACAATTGCAAAGATTTATTTAGCGCTTTCTGTGCTTGGCACTTAGAAACAGAGTTCCGTGCATAGGGCAAATCTTTATACAGCTTTTTCTTCATACATATTTTACATACCATTTTTATTGCCCTCTTTTATATTCATAATATTGAATACCCCACTAGGCATATAAATACATTTATCTACAACACCTCACAACAACTCTCAATAATATCTGTATTCTGTTACTTGGTATTTGCATTTTCACACAACTTAAATGCATAGCTTGCACCAAGCTACAATTTTTTCTTATTTTAAAAGGATTTGAAGAGAAAAAAGGAAAAAAAGAAGAACAAGAGAAAAAAACCAGAAAAGAAAGATGTTAAAAGGCAATGATCTATTTGGTTAAACAGAGACCATGTGGCAGGTGGAAGGTTGGCAAATACTCAACCTCACTGTTTCTGAAATGCTAATGGTTTTCTACAGCAACTCTCGCATGCAAGGTCAGCTGCACTCCCATAGAGCTCTCTTTTTTCATTGCTCTTCCCCGTGCACTCAGTCTGGACAGTTTCTTCCCACTGGGATGAGTGCTGTGGGACACACACATTCCCCACAAAGGCTGTCATCCATTCGGTTTCACTGCATTACTTCCCGTCAAGTCAACAGGAGCTGAGCCCCCTCCCCCCATTCATCTTTCCAAAGTTCCATCTCCACTTCTGTCTGACGCTCATTCGTGAACTAAAACTTTTCTCTCTCCTCTCTCTCCCATCTCCATCTGCAGGCTGGGTGCTGGTGAGCTCGACCTTCATAAAGAAACAGCCAGTTGGGCAGAGCCATGGTGAAAATGCAGAAACCTCTTTGGAAGAAGCTCCGGCCCAGCAGCCAAATTCCTGTGCTACAGTGGAAGAAGGACCCACAGGCCTTGCTGGTTTCAGAAATGGGCTGAGCCACTCCAGCAGTGAAGAACTGTCTGGGAAGGGGGAGGTCTTTAGAGCCGTGGACGGTGCAGCTTCATAGGATGAAGCCCTGGGAGACTGCCCTTCTTCAACACCCAGGGGAGACAGCACAAGGGAATGGGTCCCCCCACGCTGAAAGCTCAAACTGCTTAAAGTTAATGCTTAAGCAGTAAATTCAGCTGCTTCTCTCCATTTTCTTGTAAAGTCATGCCCTCTTCTCTGCAATGTCCAGAAAAAGCAGATGCTCCATGCCAATCTGGAGGCCCTGGGCTACAACAAGCTGTGATGGCTGTCAGTCGAGGCTCTCCAGAAGGTTCTGGGGCACACACCTAGATGGCTTATGTTCTTGTTTATCATTACAATACTAGTTCCACTATAAGTTTGAAGGAAAAAGGGTACTGGGATGGGTTCACCCCTGGGAACGATGAAGGTCCGTCTGCCTTGGATGTCAAGGAGAGGCATGGCTTGTTAGACCATGTGCACAGACATCTGTGAGGAGGAACCCTGAACCGCTCCGTACTGTCTGTTGTCACAGGCAGTGGCCGTCTGCTGGTTGCTGGAGGGAGGGCTGATCATGTGCATCCCATGATCCATCCCTGTGGAAAGGTATTGCCTCTCTCCAAAGGCCCCACTGGACGGGGAAGAGCAGAGTAAAGTGCTTTGGGAAGTGGTGAGTTTCTCCGGGCTCGCTGCCAGCCTGGGGGAAGCAGGGAAATTGTATCCATAGAGGTTGTAGGGATTGTGCAGGGAGAAGGCATTGTAGGAGCTCTGCTGCATGTGGCCACCACCAAACATGTGTGAAGAGGAGGAGGTGGAGGCAGGGTTGCCTGCTTGCATGACATACTGAAACTGGGAGCTGGGGAAAGATCCCAGCTGGCCGCTGTACGCCTCCATCTTGCTGTTGCTGGGCAGGGAGGAAGGAGCTGGCATTCCTGAGATCAAGGAGGGAGTCCTCTGAGGCATGAAGGTTTCGGAGGGCTGCGAGGCAGAAGCAGTGCTGCTCTGCAGCCGGTTGTAGCCCCCGTCACTCAGCCCTGGGTAGCTCTGCAGTGCTGCCATGTTGCTTCTGGCACACGGAGGGTAATCAGACAGATTGAGGTTGCAAAGCTGACTCTCCCGGCAGCCAACATTGAAAGTGTTGGGGGCCAGATGAAAAGCTGGAGGAGAGCAGGATGGAGAGAGAAGGTGAGAAGAAGCGGATGGTGATGGGGTCCCCGTGCTGGAGGTGGTCGGGGAGGTCCCTGTGCTGCCTCCTGCAAAACAAAACACATGGGAGGATGTTCAGCACACAGAACCACATCTGCAGAATGAGACAGTCTCATTGAAAAACAGCTTAGTTTAATAAAGAGGCAAGGGTGGTAAAATGGTCTCTGGAAAACTCAGCCTTTCTTGGCAAGGGCCCTCACTTTATTAATAGCATCCCTCGGTCTTTCCTTCTTTTCTTTTTTCTTAGGACTTTGTTTTTCAACGGAAGCTTTATTCCCTTTTAAAATGGGAGAGGGAAGCAAGCCTGCCACAGAGTAACCCAAGGCACTGGGAAAAGCTGCAAGGAAGCGCTATTCCATGAGTCCAGAGATCTGCCATTTCCAGGCATGTTTATCTAGTCCTTTTTAGGGAAAAAGAAAACTGATTTCTCCTCTCTCCTGGTCTGCAGGAAGACCACCAGTCAGTGAACTGTATGGTCCCCCTGCAAACATGCGTTACCATCTGCTCAGGGGCTTGCGGTGGGAAGTGGCTGAGAGCGTGTTGGACTTCTGCACCATTCAGCATTTTTGTCAGCTGGCTCACCCTGCAGCGGGGCTGATTCAAGCCAGCAGTAACACTAAAATGAAGGGACACAGTTTCAAGCTATATCCTGCTCCACAGAGCGCAGAAAGGGGATGTGTCAGAATTTTCAATCATGTGCTTAAAATCTAAAAGGGGTTCCATATGTTGTAACACCGGTGTTAACAAAATATTGATATATATGCATGTCAGTAGTATTAATGCATTATACAATATTTATGCTATGAATGATGGAATTGACCATTCTGCACAGCAGGGATGCTCACATGTTCTGACCAGGGAAAATAATACTGTGTAATACTACCAAGAATGGTAGCAAACCATTTTGAAAGTAAGTGATATGAAAAAGATGATGGCACAATTTCGAGGTTGAGAAGAGATTATTTGTAGGCAACAGTCTGAGTTGGAGGAAGCTTCCTTGAACAACCAGGAAAATCAGTACTGTGCTTAAGGGAATTCAGTTTTCTGATGTGAAACCTTTTATTTTCATTTGATTATTCTCTTTGTATGAGATTCCCTTTCTGCATTAAGGCAACCAACACTGGAGACTCTTGTAAAAGGACCAAAGAAGTACTGGTGAAGAAATTTGACCAGGGAATAAACAGACCCAGAGGAACTGGGAGGCAGCATTTCCAGCAAGGTAGAAGATTACAGATGAGAGGCAAAGGGACTTGAAAAGATGGTGTTAAGAGTGGGCAGATGAAATTTCACCAAGGCAGAGATTCCACACTGAGGATCAAAAGTAAGGGGCAGCTTTTTCTTGTATCACCTTATGGAAAAAAATCCATCAGGATTTTGAGATCAGTCTAGGTCAGCTGCAAAAATCCGGGAGGAACTTAATGCAGTGTTGCTTGATGAAAAGAGAGTAGGTGATGCTAGTGGTTAGGAGATGCTCTAGAAAGACAGGTTCTGTGTCAGTATATGATGGTGAGAGTGAAAGTGAGATTATATCTGACTTTCTGACACATCCAGGATGAAACAGAATGGGGAGTAAAAATGTAAACTTGAGACACTATTAATACATATGATTTTTAAATTTAATTTTCTTTGAACCCAGATTCAGAAAAAAAAGAAGAAAAAGAGCATTGGGTAACCACAGCCTGGAGTGATTGCTGTTGACCTGGGCAACACTAACAAAAGGCAAATTTCTGTGTTGCTAAGCCAAAGCAGTCATTCCCATTACCAGCCATGGGCAGGAATGCTTATCAGTTATTGCTGAGCCACTGACTCCTTTTTTCATTCATTCAGAAGCATAAAAGAGAAGCATTGCATAAAATCTCCGTTAAAGTAAATGAGAGAAACTGAGGTTTCAAATGCTATCATGGACTCTGCATTCACTTCTTGACAATACTGAAATGCTCAAACTTGCTCACATATTTTAGCTCCAGAGTTCAAAGACTTGTTGTGTAAATTTGTAATTTAGCATTTATTTTAAAGGCTACACTTCCTTGGTTCATTTAAGGTCTCTGACAGACAACCTCAGGCTATTTTGGCTGTGTTAAGATGGTACTTCCTCCAGCCTTTCTCCCTGTCTCTCTTTCACAGGTTGTGTAAACTGCAGTAAGGTCAGCAGAAGGGAAGGTCGGCCTCTACACAAGTAGTTCCACTGCAGTCTGTTTTAGTTGAAATTGCTGCTAATGGTGAGATTGAACTGAGGTACACAGCTATAGATACCCATTTTTCTGTTAGCCCTGCTGTAAAGAGCACGACCTCCAGCAGGAAGGGCAGGCAGACAGCTGAATTCATATATCATCTTCTAGTTATCCAAGCCCAAAATACAGAGGTCAAATAATCACAAAGCAAATACAGCACAAAGTCAGATGTATTTAACCCACAGTAATCCTGCTTTTGACTCTTTACACCTTATATTTCATGAACAAACTGCAGAAAGTGACTCACTTGCTGACTGCATCTGGAGAATAAGTAAAAATGCATATGTATATATGTATAAGTATTAAATGATCTGTTTGAAATAAAATACATAGAATAAATGATTAAATACAATGTCTTCATTTCAGTCTTCCTTCACCCCACAGTTAACCTTTAAAAGCTCTATAGGAGAAAAGTGCACACACCTTTTAGACTTCATCATCTGCTAAGGAGCTACAATCCAGTCATACCTGTAACTGAAGCTCTAGGTACACAGAGTAAGTAGAGACTGCTTATTAGCAATTGCAAGGACTCCTTAATGGTTCCAAAACTGAGAATTGCACATTTCAGGTCACCCCCAAAGGGGGACTGAGTAATTCTGCTTTGAATAATCCCTATTTGCAGGCCAGGAGGAAAACTCTGAAGTGACAACACAGCAGTTAGGAAACAGAGTAAAAAAGATTTT
The DNA here is from genome assembly GCA_013397975.1 of Machaerirhynchus nigripectus. Lineage (NCBI taxonomy): Eukaryota > Metazoa > Chordata > Aves > Passeriformes > Dicruridae > Machaerirhynchus > Machaerirhynchus nigripectus. Next base: position 635,023 of record VZRQ01005473.1, on the reverse strand, counting down.
TCTTTTTCTCTCTAGCTTCAAAATGATGAGGAGGTAAGGGATCCAACAATGGGAGCAAATGCTAAACATGAAAACTCTCTTTCGAGAATGTTTTGCTACCAATGCCAACCACAAGCAGAAGACACACCACACTTCTGCTGCAGCAGAGCATAATGCAGAAGCAGGAAATTCCTGATCATTTGCAGAGTAATCTTTACACCTTCAAGTGGAACAGGAGAAAATACAAAGCAAGGCCTGTCTCAGCTCATTCTCTTCGGACCAGCTCCACTCTACTTTGAAGGATATTTCTTAGCCATCTTTGCTGGCAGCCCTAAGTACGGGCCATACACAACCTGGACTTTTGTGAAGTTGTAACTTGGTCTGTAGCTGTTACAAAGTCAGCCAAATACCCCTAGAGATGGCAGCAAGCCCAGCAAATATACCATACCACAGTCTTGGATACACAGATGTGTGTGTCATTTTAATGGAAGGCATGGATACAAACCAATCTAGTTAAACTGATACACAAAACTATGTTTAGGTCTGGTTTAAGTAACTGAAACCACATTTAAGCAAGAATAAAATGAATTCCTTGATAATTGTCCTCTGTTCCTTTTCTCTACCCACCATTTCCCCTGAAAATAGTTGCCAACACCAAAAGCATTTACCAGCAATGTCACAGTATGTCTCACCTCCACACTTATCATGATTCCAGAGTGATTAATTACTATTTTGACCAAGGTCCAGAAGACCATTTTTGGCTTGCAGACATCGGTCCCGCATATGTGCGGTTATCAAGTCACATTTGTATAAAATAGAAGGTTCAGAATTCCAAAGGTCCCTCCTTTGTATCTGAATGCTGCATTGCATGGCGGTGAAAGTGTCTGTCCTCATAGTGTCCTGCTAATCTGTCCAGGGCTTAGCCAAACAATGCTGTCATCCTGAAAGGAGCTCGTTCTCTGGGCATACAAGTGATAACTAAGTTGACCTTATCAAAAGGACAGAAGCCTTTTCAGTGAGGGGAACTGGAGAATGATCAAGTGCAAGAGAAGTCAAAATTTGCAAATCGGGACCAAGAAGTAGGGAAGTAGAAGAATGAAATCATGGTGGAAGACAGGGAGTCCATTTGGAGAGGGTGGGATGTAAAGGCAAACCTTCTTGCCAGCATTTCTTCTTGTGACACCAAATAGAAATGCTGCTTGTGCACCTGTGTCAGATGCATGCCCATAAGGTTTAGGGAAGAAATTGCAGCTTTTCCTCTGGGTATCAACAAGAACTGCCATTAAGATATCATCTCAAGTAGCTTATGACTGGTATTTCCTTCCCATCACGTGTGTCCATCCAAGCCTCGGTAACGGTGCTGTCTTCCTTCTCAATAAGCCCTTGCTTTTGCTTTTACCTAGACTGAGCTTGTGTTAAGGAAAATTTCAGGGTAAACTGCAGGCCAAACATACATAGTCCATGGGTATGATGTGCCTTAAAATGAGGGGTTGGAGTATTCTTGAAACATTCTGCATGACAGGGCATCTGAAATGCTACAGGGACCTCTTCTGCACAAAACAGGTCACGTAGAGAACTTCTAACACTGCAGTGTAGATGGAAAACACATCTGCTAGCAGCCAGAATCAGCCAAAGGAGCTTTCTGGCAACAGCAAGATAGTGGGGAGAGCATCAGTGCCAAGAGAGTCTGAAGGAATTGTGCATGGAAAATTTTCTGGGATCTCTCTTATGAATGACACCATACTATTCACTTGACCCACAACTTTTCCCAACCTCCTTTATCTGAAAGGTGCACATAAATCAAACTTTGGACTCCACTGCGGCATATTTTCCTTGCTAATGTTTCCAGGCATCAGATGTTACCATCACCTGCAGTGGCTCTGTACAAACCTCTCGGTCCCTGAAGTCCTGGCTTAGTGCAGAGCTGCCATCAGCACAAGATACCTGAACATGAATGCCCTACCCCGTGCAATTGCAGAATCTCACCAGACAGACAAGAGCTTTAGAGCAGTTTGGGCACTTGGTCAGAACCTGCAGTTCTCAGCATGGCTGATCTCAGACAGGGATGGCCTGGTATTCACCGTCACATTGCAAACAGATGTGGCTGCGTGTCCTCAGAGCTTGTGCCTTTCTTTCTAACAAGGATGGGAACATCAAGGTGGTTTGTCTTAAGATTTTACATTTTGATGGGTCAGGCAGCACAAAGTTATTCTTTGAGTGCAAGCGCTCCTTAGAGAGCTTAGCCTACAAGCTAGTTCGGCTTGTGGCTAGACACAAACCATGGGGTCAGCATGGCCAGCCCACAGCCTGTGCTGAGCCCACAGGGTGGTGTCCAGCCCACAGCCTCAGCCAGGCCATCTCCTTCCACCTCCATATGTGAACAGGACCTGATGCTTGGATTGATAGGTGCACAACCTCACCTATCCATTTCCTGGAGGAGCCACAGCCCCTATTCTGACACCTGCGCAAGATGTTGGCATCTTCATCCTGTGGTAGGCACATGTCCAAGCAACCTGGGGGTGCAGGAGAAAAGGACTGTGGCCACTAGTCATTCACCTGGCTCACAGCTCTCCTCCTGGCACTTAACTTGAGTAAATAAGCTCTCCTGAGAGGTGGTTTACATTCACTTGGGCACAGGGCCATGACAATGCAACTCTCCAGCTTTCTAAATGGAGCTGGCCAGGAGCTGGCTTGTGTCTGGCCAGCAAGGAGTGCAGAGGAGCCTGTCCATGCAGATGTACTCCAGGTCATTTCTGAAAAGTCTGGTTTTTGTGAAGACTCTACAGTCCTGGACACATACGTACAGGGTCTTTCTAAAGCACAGGAAAGAGCAACTCTTCCCAGTGTTTTGCAGTTGTCTATCCTTGGACACAACAGTAAATAACAGGAAAACAAATTTGAACAAAAAAGTAAATCCCATTCCCATTCTGTTCACTTGTACACACATGCACACTAAGAATGGCACATGAAATTTACTCTCTGCCTTCCAAGTTACTTCACCCTTAGTTGCAGAACAAAAATTAAATTTGTTAATTGCCCAAGGATGGGAATCTGAGGGAGTAATGAGGTCAGGAGGGAGGGTTTGTGCAGACTGCCTGACTGATAGATTACGAGGCCAGAGTGTGCCACTGTAACTATCTGATCTCATGTCCTTTTGGAGCCAGGCATAGCACAAACCTGGATCCATTTCTGCTTCAAGCAGCACATGCCTCAGTCCTGCTTGATGCCTTCAGACATCTAAATGCCACAATATCAGGTGTCACTCCCGCTGTCACCGATCAGGGCAACTTTTTCCTCACAAGTATAACTGGCAGCCCAAGGTCTCTGTTCTCATTCCTAGCTTTCCAAAACTCAAACCTAAAGCCTTCAGAAGGACTAAAAGATTCTTCATCACCATTACTACTCCTCTGAGTTCCCTCTTCACCACCTTGGAAAACTAAATGGCTTTGACGCCTGTTCCTTGTCTTCTCACCAAGAAAAGGAAGGGCCACCTAATCTGTGACATGCTGGACTCTCTCTTCAATCCTTCCCTATTTTTAGGAATGAAAACTTCCCACTTTTGTGGAAATGACAGCCATTTCTGTCTTCACGGAGTGTAGCTGCTTTTTTCTCTCTAGAGCCCTTGGCCAATTATCAAATTATGAATCTGCTGGTAAAATCTTTAAAAGGCCCAAATGAGACTCAAAACCTACTGTGTGCCAAGATGCTAGGTTGTAGAGGAAACATAAAGAGTGCTTTGTAGTTCTTTGGGATACAGCTCACAGCACATAAAAAAAAGAGATAATTACAGCAATAGATTTAAGGGGGAAAGTATGTACTGTAGGGCACAAAAGTGAGGAATGAAAGGAAATTTTGGTTAAGGTTAGCAAATTACAGAGAAGAACTTTTTTATTAAGTTTGCCTCAAATTACAAGAATCACTGGAATTAATGGTAGATCTAGAACAACTCCAAATAATACTTTACTTCCCTTTACCTCTTACAAATTTCTGCAACACAAACTGAGCATTCAGAAGGTTAGAGATAGAACTTGCCTCGGTCACCCTCCAAGATAAAATATTTTCAAGATCTAATGGTAAAAAACAACCCTGTTTTCTAATGTGGACAACAAGTACGATTCAGGGCATGTGATTTCCATTCCCATCCATATCCAGAGCACCAAGACAGCTAAGGAAAAAGTATTGCGGTGAATTCAAGGAACATGACATTTTCTATTCATAACAAAATAATGTGCTACTCTGAGGAAACTGTGCAAATCTTCAAAGTGTCATTGCTCACCTCTAGTCATTCACGTGAAATCTGATCACCACTCATCAGATAACAGAGACTTAGGCTTCAGTCACTGGAACTCAGGGTAAACACCTCTCTGGAGCAACATTGTACATCAGGCTCCTTTCAGACTTTGACTTCCAGCTTTGTGTGTTACATCTGGGAGGGTATTTTAATTTTTCTGTGAAGCACCAAAACTGTCCCTTCTCTAAAGAAAAACTCTCTGCAGTTCAGCCTAGAAGAAGCTGAATAGTTTGTTCCCTGGTGCTTTGTTTAAATGAGGCAATCTACGAGCCATTTGAAGTATGCAGCAGAAACCAGCTCCTGATCCCAATAGCTCTGGCAACAACTGCTCTGTTTCCAATCTCCTCTTCAAGGTCAAAAGAATCAAGCAGATAATTGAGTCCACACCCAGCTATCTGACCTCTGCCAATAGCCTAGACTGTTCACAATTGATTTCCAAAGGGAAGCAGCATCCAGATTATCCTGGTGGCTCTGCTAACAGAACTGATGGCTGCCTTTGGGAGGCAAGGGGCCATTTAGATGAATTTGTAGGTGGTTCAACCTCCCTTGGCGTAAGCAGCTCCACTCTTTTGGGAGACACTATTTTTGGGATCTAGGATCTCAGATAAAGCCAAAAGGATCTTAACATTTATTTACTTCTTTCTGCCTCCAGGCGCCTATGTTGCCTTTAGATGAAGTTCTGGAGGGTTCAGTCTTCCTTCCACTTGACACCAGTACACATTTGTTTATTCATGATTTTGTTGTCATTGGGGTGCAATCGGGGCAGCTCTCTGAGCACCACCCCCATGAGGGAGAGTGTTATACTGAATAAGTTACAGGCAGTACAGACAAACTTTGGCAAGACAGAGGTGATACTTGCCCAGAAAGAGTAATGTTTACAGACAGAGAAGCTGGAAAAGCAGCAACACCTCAGCTCGGGGTATCTGTCTCGCATCTGCTGATAGCCTATGCAGGTTTAGGGTCTGTCTGGAAACGTCATTACTACAAGAAATCATTATTCCTTTCCAGCAGTAAATGAGACATTTGAATCTCTTCCACACCGAAGACAGGGAGCCTTTTGTGCGTATCCTCGTTGACACAAGGCTGCAGGGTTAAATATTCCCCTCTGAGAAGGAGACAGTAGGACCTGTACTCAGTTTGTACATGCATGCTGCTCTAGAGATAGTACCATCTGTCTCACCAGCAAGGAACACACCCTCTCTTTCCCTCCAGTACCCTTTTAGACAATTTTCAATGCTAATCTCAAGAATCATTAATGCCGATTTTGAAGACTCTCTAAGAGGTGGACTCTCCACTCTCTACCTCCAGCCCAAGATCAATGAAGATGCTCAAGTTGATGGGGAAGGGGTTGAATCTACTGGATCTACCCTTTGGTGGAGTTCCCAGAAAAACTCTTATTCAAGAAAAGAGCCCATTTGAAAGGAAAGCTGCCTTGAGAGCTCATCAGTCAGGTTTAAGATGTTTGACTCTTGCAGATTTGGTATGTATATGTCAAAACACTAATTTAATGACAAAGTGAATTTTAATGTGCTGCAAGCCTAGTGATAGATCATATCATGTGACTCTCATATTGGTCTTGAAATTCTGCTTAGGAGTCACTTCTTCCTACCAACTGCTAGGGTACCTTTGATTTCACTTTTTGATAAGTTAATAACTTTTGCAGAATGATTAGATGCTGATCACTCTTCTAATATTGCCCCAGTGCCTTTTTAGTCTCAACCTCCTTGCAAAACTTACAGTCACTGATAGTGATCTGCCCATCACAATATCCTGTGGGAAACTGGATATCACATAGGACCCAGCAATAGCTCTTTTTACTCTTAGTAACATAATGCAGAGTTACTGGAACTCTGAATTTCTCTTTTTTCCCTATTTTTTTTTTATGGTCCCTCTTAAAATCAAGAAACTGAGCCACAAATTTTTAATAATGAGAATCTGGATGAGGTTCAATCTAAATTTTGAAAATACATTCCAATTAAAGACTTTAATAGATTCTTGGCTTTCCGCACATCTCATTTCCATGTGCATTCAATAATCCCAAGGCCCCTTTCCCACTAGTAGTAAGTAGACTGCAGCATGGGTCATACTGTTCTCCAGAAGGTCAGCTGCTCCTGGACTGCCATTTTCCAAGCATTTCGTGCAAAGGGTTTTTTTTGGGAGGGGACATCTTTCTTTCAAAACTGGCTGCAGATCTGCTGTGATTGTGTCCAACATAGTGTTCACTCTTGCAAAGCTGCAGATACTTTTGGATTATGCGCTCCAAAACAGAGGTTTTGTTCTCAATCCAGGGGATTTCACTAACAAAAGCAGCATGTTCTTTCCCTTGGTAGGACAACCTGGTGACCACTGAGGTCACAGACCTGCAGGGACTTGCTGATGCGCTGTCCTTCAATGGCAACACGTGCAACTAAAGCTCATGATTCAACTGCACCAGGCATCTGCGACTGGGTGCGACATCAAACTCTCCAGTTTGCATGGCAGCTGAAACCTATCATTGTGCAGATTAGAAAGTTATTCAATCCCTGCATGAAACAGCTGCATCCAGCACACCAAGTACTGATTTTGGTGTGTCACTGTGGCCCTTGCTCCACAAAAAGCTTGGGCCAAACAAATGAGCAAAGCGCTAGGATTTAGGTTGAATGGCAGAAAGGATAATGTGGAAAAAATTGTAATATCTTTAGATAATTGTATCACGTGGATGTGTCTGGAATACTCCATGCAGGCTTGTGTTTAAAGAAACGATTAAGAACCTGGAAAAGTTCCCACTGAAAGAGAAATTAAACTATCAGTGCGCTATTCACTTCAAGAGGCACAGAAGAGGGAGATAAAAACCTGTAAAACAATTAAATGTATGAAGAAGGTGGATGAAGGGGAACTTTTCCTTAGCTTTTAACACCTCACAAAAAGGGACAAACATTTCGTTAGAGCAGAAAAATTAAAGTCTCTTGAATGAAGCATGTTTGCATGCTTGCAGGTTACCAAGCAATCTCTACTGCTGTTGCTGCTTTTGTTCCCATCATTACCAACCACTTTGCAGTATTTTTGGGATTTGTACCTCTTAGGAACTGCACTAATTCATTTAGCTCTGGATAAATTGGTGTTGGACCAGTAATACTGGGATTGTCCTCACTGGATGGTGCATTTGTAATTAGCAGCTTTGAGATCAGTCAGCTACTCATTTCAGAATACACACTAATTTTTCCAAACTGGCACGTGTGGAAATAAGTTAAATTCTCTCCAAAAATTCATCTCACCTATACAGTTACTTTTATCAGCCAAATCTCTAACCTGGCCAAATAATTCAGTTGGATTTGTCAGACAAAAACATTTTGGAGAAGGCAGATAGCATTTTTATTTCATGAAAAAATTACCAAGTGACAAAAGAAAAGCTAAAATCTGTAGAAATCCATAGTACAGAAAAATTTAGCTTGAAAGCAAGAAAGACACCATATTTATGCTGCTGATGCCCCAAGCTTTTGCCCCAGAAAATGTAATTTTTCCTATTACAGTAGGATGGATCCATCTCTAGAAAATCAAAACTGAATTCCACAGTTCCTACAGGGAAACTGTTCCAGCACATCCTTAAACTTCATGTAGCTGGAACCTACTCTATTTTTTCCTATCACCACAGACAGCATCTTATTTTAATACTATTATCTATTGTCTCCCTCCTCACAGGCTGAACAACAGTGGCTTGTTCCTCATCAATCCTAGGCATGTGGCCACTCTTGCTGCCCTCAGCTTGTATATCTGCAGTAAGAACTCGCTCCTCTTTAGCTGCAGTGGACATATCTACTCCCAAAAGTCTCCTGTAGCCCCCATGCAATTTCCCAACAAACATTTTTCAGGGGATAAAAGAAAAGAGTGCACTTCCTCAAATGTTTATTCAGAAATGTCACATATTCATCCAGCTTTGAAGAACACAGTGGGATCTAGAATTAAAGTATCACTTCATTGAAATAAAACCCTGAAAGTTTCTAATTCATAAATCTACAAGGGTCTGAGAATACCATGCAGCTCAAAGCACTGAAGCTCCATATGGGGGGAGAGGAGAAAACTCTGAGGCAAGTCACATCCATGTAAAGTCTTGGAGGATCTGAGGTGCTTGTGCTGATGTCAGCTCTTCAACAGTAGTGATTTTCTCACCTGTCACCCAGTTGATGTGCTTGAAAGCAAGGAGACAAAGAGGTGTGGGCACGACATACCCTGGTTGTCTTACATTTGGAGGGAATAATCACATGTGGCTGAAAGCCACCTCTGCACTTTCTGCTCTTTCTGCCAGCATTTCCAAGGACTCCATACCAGCATATTTGTCCTGGCCTTTGGGGGCTGTCCCAGCAGCCAGAAATGAAAATAGAGCATGTTTGTAGCTTGGCTTTGCACCTATTTTTGAGACCAGGGATTAGCTTGTTACAGCAACTACTGGAGAGATGAGCACTATGAGGGTTGGAATATTTCTCATTTATTATTTCACATGGCTAAAAGCAGAGCTCAAAAGCCCTTTTTTGTAATGAGTTATAGGTTTTGAGACCAACCTGGGAACATAACTTCAGTTAAGGGCTGCCCTAGGCTTTATTGTCTGTGGTGCAGTGGTGGTGGTCTGCACGGGGCCTGCTGGTTACAGGGTACTGGCTTGCTTCCTGGCTTTTCAGCTGCCAAACTATATTATAACAAACTAAAAATACATTAAATATTTTCCTTTCCTAGTATTACCTTACCACGTAAGCAATAGTTGGACTTGCCACTAAGATGTTATCTGATAACTGAGGGGAGGGAGGCGGGCAAGCCCGAATAGGGGTGAGACACTGGAGAGAGGCGGCTTCAGTGACTGTGACCAGGAGGAGAGGCTGTTATGTTTCTATTTAGGTGGGTGATGAAAACATTTCTAAATCCCTGCTTTAACCCGTCTCTGACCATGTGCCCCACCACAAGTGCTCCTCGACACAAGCCATGAGCTTCTGCAAAATCTCTCCTGCCCCATGCTGTACTATTCAAGAAGAGTTGGGTGGTCCTGTGAAGACCATGCATGGGGAGTCTAACAGAGATGACTGGAGTGTGCTCTGTCCTACTCCTTCACTGTGCCATCAGAAAAATTATTTAAGCAGGTGGGTCCTGGGCTGTTGCATGTGGAACGGGCATGGGGAACGGTCTGCAAGCAAGAAGAGATTCCTGTGCTGGACACTCTTCCGATTCTGCCTCGGTGATGGGCAGCCCCAACAGCCACCACTGCTTCCCTGCATCCGGAGGAGAACACACCATCCCCACGTGTATTCAAGATCTGAAGGGAAGTTTTGGTGGTGATGTCAAGCTTGTCAAGCTTGAGAGGCTGGAGAATTTGCTACATAGGGCGGGCATTTGGTTTTGATTTTTTAACCTCACTGGTGTCACATTTAAACACCATTTTGAATTGTTTCTTTTCTTGCATGTATGTTGGAATAAAAAAAAAGTATCAGGCTGCTGCCTTGATATCTCTATCTTAGTGGTCAGTGTTTTTCACCAGAAATAGCTGCACTAAAGTGAATGGGAAAGACCTACCCCTGCAAAAAGCAAAATAGCAACATGGCCTGAAACTAGAGATGAAAGCCCTACTTAACAAATGAGCTATGTAAAGGGCAGAAGCTATGAAAAGACACAGCATGAACACTTGGCCTATCCAATAATTCCTCCCAGATTCTTACTAGCAGAAAGTGTCTCCAGCAAGGCCACTGGATTTTGAAATCAAGGTGGCATGACCCCAAAGGGAGACACATTCTTGGTCTCCTAAAGCTTCCAGAGGATGCCACCCACCCAGTTCCCCTTGTATTTGCATACAAATGGCAAATGTAAACTGTAAATGAAGAACAATGAGTCTGACGTGTTTGAGCATTTCCTCAGTCTTTCTGTGCTCTCTTGACATTTAACTCACGCCGTGTAACTTGGGCTGGTTTTCCCAACCCTACAATCCTTCCTGCTCCTCCTTCCAGCTCTTAGGACTCTAGCTCTAGGGAGACCAGGGAGCCCAAGTGGTTCCATTGCACCTCATAAGGCATGGCCTGTCCACTGTTTCCATCCCCCTCTCTGTGTCCTCTCACTTCAGCCAAGAGTTCAACAATGTGTGTGACATCCCCATTCCAGGTGCTGGACACACAGCAAAGTGCATTGCTCTTCTTATGCCCTCTTCTCCTGCTCTTTCTACAGCTCTTTGCAACCCCTCTGTTCGCTCACCTTGCTGCTTCTGCATGGTAGTGAAATCTTCAAAGGTGAGAGTGCGCACGGGGGGCCTCCAGAAGGCGTAGGTCTCCATGATGGCCTCCAGCCCCGTCCTGTGCAAAGGAAAGAAAACAAGGAGTGAATAACATCAATCAGCTGGGGATACAGGCACTGAGGAAAGAAGGTTCTGGCCTTGCTTGGCAGGCTGCCAAGTGGCCACTGGAAGGTCACCTTGGCATCTGTGAATTACTCAAGTGAGCTTTCCCACACAGGTGCTGACCACCAGAGTAAAATGAAATTTCCCCAGCCTGGGATTTCAAAAGCTCATAATGGTTTCTCAATGCCTTTTTCCCTTCTAGCAAGAATCTCAAGCCTTCCATCTGCTTTGCAGGGGACACACGACTGTCAGCTCCTCAAGGCATACTCAATTTATCATTGAGTGGCCCTCCACACGTTTTTGGATGTAAGCTGTCATGCAAACAAAGGAGGTCTGGGATTCAGACTATGGAATCAGAGAGATTTTGTGAATTGCCTTTCCCTGCCACTTCACAGTTCTGGACACTGTTCCAAAGTGCTACGAGAAGCCATCAAAAAGGGAATCTTCTTGGTTTTAGACTTTGACTAGAAATGCATAAGATGCTCTTTCTAAAAGATCAGTGGTATATCTGCTTTGGGTCCCTAACTCACTACAAGACATATCAAAGAGAAAAAGCCAAAAATTGAGTGAGAATTTTTCTTCTTGACAGGCTGGGGTCTGCTGGAAGTGTCTTAGCACCACAGGCTCAGTGAGGACATAGGTGTATTATCAAACCCACTGGAGTTTCTTCCGAGGAAAAGTTCTCAACAGTAGAAGCTGCACACCGCTCTGTTCCCCATTGCTTGCCTTCCTCTGCCTCTTTTCCCACAGTAGGTTATAGCCCTTGCACTGACTGAATACCAGTAGAGATTCTTCATCAAATGCGAGAACATATCCCCTTTCAATGCATAAGGCTCAACATCCCCAGAGCCTCTCATCAGATGTTGAGCTGACACTGGAGCTGCCTTTTGCTTTTGAAAATGTCTTTCTGCACGTGCCTGTACTCACTCAGTTAACTTTCCAAAGTCTCCCCGGAAGCTTGGATGCTTTAAATACATTGGAGTTGGCAAACCAAACTCTGTATTTTAAGAGGAGGTTTAGAAGAGAGGTTGTTGCATGGTGTTTATTAGCTGCTAAGCTGTTAGAAGTAGAAACAGAAGACATCTCTGCATAGCAGTCTCACACTAGTGCTGAGCACATTACAACAAAACTATTTGGTTAATACAGTGGCCTCTGCCAGCTCATGGAGCTCAGAGACAACAAGGCAGGGCAGAATTTGAACCCATCTGCTAAGCTGGGCTCTGTGTGCAAAAGCTGCCCTTCGACTACCGGTACCACCCCCAGGATTTCCTCTGCTCCCTGAATGTGAAAGTCAAACATGTTCAGACTCCATCTGCCTCTCAACACACACAGCCAGGAAGAGAATTGTACCTTTTTTGCAGTCTCATGAAATGATCCCCAGCCCAGGGAAGACTTTCTGGTACTGTATATCCAGGGGGCATAAAATGCCCTGAGCAAGTTGCAACGCAACCAGACCTGCTGTTGAAAGGACCTGCCTTGATGATTAGAACCACGTAATATATCAGAAATGCAGACTGAGAGTTCCAGCTGTGTTAATCCAGCTGCTCTGTGTCTGCCACAGGATCTTGTGGGGAAGCAGGGAGGCCAACTTTCTGAAAGCAGTGGACCACAGTCTGGCTCAGTTGTTAGATCCCCAGGTACACAACCCCACTCTGCACCAGCACTGGGCTTCTAGCTCTGGTCTCACAACTCCCTTCCAGTAAAATCCAATCCCTAACGGGAGGTGGCTCATGGAGATACTAAAAGCAGATTAAAGCTATTACCCCTGCCTCTCCCTGAAGGCTACATCATCATCAGCTCAGCAATTGACTCACGATTCAAAGTTTCTAGTTCTCCATCTGCCACTTTCCCCTGTATCAATACAGTTCTCACAGGTACCATATAATTTCTACTTCTAAAAGGAATGGGGAAAAGAGAATAGCCAGGACATAATAAAAAGAAGAAATAAAACAGTAAATTGGGAATCATATACTGCTTTCAAGGGTTGGACGTGACTGCGAGCTGATAGAGAGTAAATGGCAGTACTGAGAGTGCCAGAGCAGTTTGTAAAGCTGCTTTCTTCTTGTCCTGTATGTCAGGGAAAGGAAAGATGCCAGCACCAACAGGGATCTACCTCTTCCTGCTCCAGGGGAGCAGTTCTACGACAGCCCTCTTGTTGTGAACACACCTCCTGTCACCCTTCCCTTTCCACTTTGTGACTGCTGGGAGCAACAGTGTGGCCTTGCCCTGAAATGCTGAGGGCAGCGTGGTGTCACAGGTCCCTGAAGAATGGATGTCAAACTCCACAGCTGGCTCTTCCTGCCCCAAATGTGAGTCCTTTACTCCCCACAAGTATGCATATGTTGAACATGTGTATAAAACGTCCTCTCTGAGCATGTGGGTGACAGAGCTCAAAGTTATGTCCACCTCTCCTACCCTCAAATTTAAACCTCTATATACTAGACCAACCTATTTTCCCCATTAGTTTGTGGGTTCCTTTTTTTTTTTTATCTTTGATTTCTGTTTTTTGGAGCTCTTTTTCTCCATGCAGAAAAAAATGCTGTGGGTGTTTTTGAAACAGCATCTAAGCAGAACACATCCTTACTGAATTTACACATCCTTCCAGGCATCAGACAAGATCCATGAGACAGCAGCTTCATGTGCTAACCTGCTAGGCACCCACCACACCGTGTATGGAGACTTGCAGAAGAAAAACACGCATTCATGCTAAAAACCAGCTCTTGGTGAGAAGGCACACCACCTTTGTGCACTGATTTTTCAACCCTATCCCCAGCCTTTCTTCTGTCTGCAATGTATTCCTATTTTTGAAAGAAATTATTGAGGTGATGAGGTGGGAATCAAGAAATTTAATCCCTGTCAACTCTAATAACCGTCTCTCCCATAGCAGTTTATTGACATTCGTGTGCTCTCCTAGTCAGCAGAAATACTGGAGTGCTGCTCTGTGTCTGTGTTCCACCCCCTAACAAGGAAAAGAATCCCCACGTGGCCAATGAAGAGACATTTTGGAACAATAATAAATGCTGACAAAAAAATAATTGTTTTCAGCATTTCTGAAATGTCAGGAAATTCAGAGGGCCTTTGCTGAGGGCTGCTGATACCAAGTGTGCTGAACGTTATCCATGTGGCATCTATTTTCTTTTCCAAACAACTGCACTGAAAAATTAACTTCAAACTATCTATCAGGCCATAAACCCTTCCCTCTCACACCATCTTTATGAAGGAAGTAAAAAAAAACGTATCAGAAGAAGTCTCACTGCCAGCATTTTTTTAATAAGGTCAGTCCTTTAAAAGGTATCCAAAATTTGCTCTCTCTTTTTCATTCATTCTTTTATTTTTAGTTCTATAAAGTTTTAATAATAGGCAATAAATGAAACAGTTCCATTGTCTGAAAAATGAAACGAGCTATCTGTGCACCTCCATAATCCATCCCATATGCCTGATCTTGCCATTCCCACTGCACATAGGATTCAGGACATAATTTCATTGTTTGCTGGGGAAGCCAAACTGTTGTCTCCAAGTGCCCTCCCAGCTCTCTTATCCTAGACAAAAGCTCAAAGAGCATTTCCAACACAACTTTTATTCACCTCAGCTGCCCACATCTGAAAGGAAAGTGCTTTTTTTTTTCCTTCAGCCTAGGGGTTTTTTCTTCCATCACCCTGTGGAGTTTCCTGACTGTTGTTCCTTCTGGCTTCCTCCTGGATAAGGAGCTCCTTCAAGCATCCCACTGTCAGATGAACTTCACCCAGTCTCCAAAAATAGTCTCTGTGGCATTAAACCTGCACCCTCACTATGCAAACATTTGGCTAGCTGAGCTCCATATGTCAAAAACTGGTTTCTCTGTCTCTTGAAGTTCAGGAAAGCAACCAAGTAATAACCTGCCTCATTCATACATTATGTGGGTATTCTTTCACCACCCGGAAACTTCTCTTTCAACATCAGGAACTTCTCTTGTTGCATTTCTACAGATACTTTATGTGCTTTTGCAAAAAGTGAAGAAGGCCCAAAAATTGCCCAGAGGGAATCTCTAATAAAAAGGAACTAAGACTTGGCCTTCAAACCCAGGCTACCTCCCCAATCCAGTGAGGCTAATGGCTAGATTGCTGAACACCGTTACTTAACGTGGTTTGAGTGCTCAAAGACTGCAAAACATCAGCAAGCTGCTGAGCTGTTTCCATCCTCCCCTCTGAACCACCTCCGTGCTCCTTCTCCCAGCTCAAAGACTGAGGCAGTAAGGTCTGGAGAGAGACACTCATGAAAGCAACTGAAAGAGATCCAAGAAAGGACCTGGGAAGAGATTGCTCTCCCATAAGGATACAGGCAGTTACATCATGATGGGGTGTCCCCAGAGCAGCAGGGTTTTAGCAGTCTCCTGCACTGATGAAGGCAGACCACAGTCATAAGGAAATAAAGGGGAAGGCTGCAAGCTGGTGGAAGTGAAAAATCTAAAAGGGACGCTCGTTTTAGAAACAACAGCCACCTCCATAGTTACTGCAGCAGGAGACAACAGTGAAACAATAATGATAAATACGTGGAGCAAAAATATCCATCCCCATTTAATGGAAGAGTCTCAACACAAAGCAGAAAGGAAATGTCCTAGGAAAGAAGTGGCTTAAGAGTTCCTTTTTTTCCACCATGCTCTGCTTTTTTTCCTGGAGTCCTTTCCTCCATCATTTGCTGGCAAGCTCTAACCATGGCTCTGACTCAGTATCCAATGTCACTAGAATAAGATGTCCTGGAGCTGCCTCAGAATTCTGTGTCTCTTGCTGTCACCACACCTTTATTTTTTTCTTATAAGACCTTATGCATAAAACCTCTTGAACATTTACTACTCACTTGCCTGATTCACAAATGACCCTTCTCCAAATTACTCTCTTTCTTTTGCAAAAGAGACCTACATTTTCAGTGGGACCTTCTCCAGCCACAGTCTGATGCACTGCAGTTGACTGAAGCTGTGGGAAGGACGTGGGAAGTTGCAGAGAATCACAACTGGTTTTTGACCAGTGATCCTAATGAGATTACAAATTCACAAAGGAAAGAAAAGCCATCCAGCGCAGTTAAGAAAAGTCCCATTTGGAGAGTCCTTTCCATGCACAGCTTGGACCTTAGTGCTTTCCTCCCTCCTGTGTGAATTTCTATGTATGTGTCCCCTGGGAAGGAGGCAGCTGAGCATTAGTGTCCTCCCCTAGCCGACAACAGCAGTGCAACTGCAGCCAGACCCCTGCTTGTGAGGCAGGCGCCTGGCTGCTATATATGCTTGCAAATACCTTTGCCTGGTTTTTTCTTCCTAAAGCCTCAGGCTGCTCCCTTTGATGTGTAATACCTTAAAGATTTTAATTCCTCTTTACATCAGCAGAGAGCCTTACTGAGCCCTCCCCACAGCTGCAGCCGTGTAGCAATTTCCTGCCCTTTCTTAAATCAATGAGCTACAAAGATCAGTAATTCCCAACCTTTTCAGGAAACTGTCCAAATTCACTGAGCTAGGACCTTATTAATGCCTTCCACATTAATATAGCCCACCATGTACCTGGAACTGCATCAATCCCTCTCCCAAACCCAGCCCCCAGTGCAGCTGTGTCTGTGCACACGGGGAGGATCTCGTACCCAGGACACACACTGCTTTCCTCACACAGGAGAGGAGAGCACAATGGAAGTCACACATGCCTTAAGGAGAACTGATGATCACAGTGGGGGTTAAACGAGTGTGGCAACCTCTGTATGCATAACTTCAGTGAGATGAGAGCAGAGGAGCTGAGCTAGGAAGTCTCTAGGCCAGTTAAATGTCTTCTTTGTGATCATGGAGAGGGTGGATTTAAAGTGAGTGGTGGAAAACACAGGGCAGTTGCCCATTCATGAACACCAACCTTACCAATCCTCCTTATGAAGGAGACAGCAGTCTTGGTAAACACACACAACAGGAGCATGCAAGTAAAAACTGAATTACAGTGCCCATGGGGACAGCAAATGAGGGCTATGCACACAAGTGTTACTCTGGTCTGCACACTCAGAGCCTTGCTTTACAACCCTGGGTTTCTTGTAATGTAGTCATATATGGCTAATTGTCTAATTAAGGTTTAAAGCCTTTGTCACACTGATTTAAAGGATTCCCACATCATTTAGATCTGAAATATTTAGCTCTGCTGCACATTCTTATGCAGGATTCATGAATGGCAGAAGAAGTTGAAGTTTTTTTTTAGTATTCTTACTATATTTGATAATTCTGTAATGTCTTTTACTCATACAGTGGGGGGATTGATTAAAGCTCCTGTTTAACTACTGTGGTATTAAAATATAATTTCTTCTAAATAATATTTAGGTGTTCTACTTAATTCTTCCATAAAAGTAATGACAAAATCAAGCAGTACAGTCAAAGTGAAACAACTGGACATTGCTGGAGAAACACTGTAATTGTTTGAAACTAGAATATTTTTGCACTTTTATTCTGCACACCTATGAGAAACTCATTTTTCTTCTAACGTAAAGCAAGCATTAGCACGCCAAGTTTTGGCATTTCCTGTGAAAACTAAAATTTAAAAAAATTACCTTCATCCAACCCTACATGTAATAAAGAATAATTATTCTGCATACTGTGTTAGACTGTGACCTATTTGTCTGTTTTACAATCTGCAATCCCCCATTTTTCTATGTTCATTCATCATTTTAATTTTTAAAAAATTATTTTCTCAACCTTAGACACATGCCCTGTGCGCTCATCAGGGAAAGGAGGGAAGAGATCAGTCAGGAAACACAAACAAGCTTCTGTTACCTGTTTCTCCCAGAATCTCTGAAACCTTTAGCAAAGGGGTTTCTGTCAATTTTTAATCTGGTGATCTAAAAGGAAGAAAAAGAGAATTAGTTGATGGCTTCAGTATTTTTTCTTTCAATAAATGAAAATTATGGATGATTACCATTCTTGCCCAAGCCACCTGTACAATGATCTTCCATACTTATTTCCCCAGGCCTCTATTAAAGTTGCCCTTCCATTATCCACTAATAGATGATCTGCTTATCAGAAAATGGCACCAGAGACAGAAACCATGGTAGCATTAGGAAACCTGGCAGAGTGCTGGGGCTGAGAAGTTGTTCCTGAAGTTGAGCGCACCAGGTGCAAAACCCTAGGAGCTGTAATTTGTTAATGGCTCTGTGGTTTGGGAAGCAGGCACACTGCTCAAGTTTGGCTGCTGTCTGCGCTATCTCATCCTCAACACTCCAGATATCCAGCAGCTGGATGCAACCCATGGACCTTCAAACAATGCTGAAGAGAAAAGGCCAAGCAAAGCATAGGCTACAATCTCAAATATGTCAGATGGCCACCCAGTCACTCGTACAAGTTGCTGTTGTTCTGGTCAGCAGCACCTGGGTGGCCCTCAAGAGTTTTCTGGTCTGGAAATTTTTTGGGTTTTTTTGGTTTTTTCCTCCTCTAAATAAAGGAGGTAGCAGCCAGACTGAGTGCTTTGGGAGAATCTTCCTTCCTGCTTTATTTTTAAGCATGAATTCCATGTTGGTAAATATGGAATATAACAACAGGATTTTGAACTTGCGGCCTGTGGTATTATACTCCCTGTTGGCTATTCCACAACCTGGTGTAGCACGAGAGCTTCCCTCTGCCAGACTCACCTTGTCCTAGAGATTCTATCTTTGCAATGAAAGGAGAGTGAGATCTCCAGATCCTACCAAATTTGAGGTGGTTTTGCTGAAACTGCTCAAAAGGGACCAGTTTAATACAGTCTGATCTGAAGGGGATTTGCAGGTGTTTTGCTTCTGTCAGAACCAAGCCCTTACTCTGGATATTAACCTCAGATCTGGAATGCAGCTCCTATTTTTGCAGAAGCTTAATTTGTGAACTTAATTTCCGCTAGCCTGACTTTGCAGCTGTCCTGGGACTTGTGTGTACAGAGACAGATATGTTCTGTGGAGGATGGAATTACAGCAGAGGGAATCCCTGTGGTGGATTTGCTAACATTTTACAATTGTTTCCAGAGACGCTTCCCCCAGTAAGGCAAAGCTTTACAGCCACTGGAGGGCATGCAGGCAGATTCAGGGGATTTAAATTTGGTTTTAATGAGAAGGTTTCTCCAGCCCACCAGAATCTCCTTACTGATATAATAAAAATGTGATTGTGTCCCCCCAAATTTTTTTGAACAAAATCCCCCAACATTTGGAATTCAGAGAGACAGAAATTTCGTGTTTCTTTACAGTGGGGCAGCTTATGGTGCCAATCCCTGACAGGGATCCCTCCCTTAGCATCTCCCTGTAATTATGTCTTATAAGTCTGGTCATTAAGGACGAATGAGAGGCTTATTTCCTATCATTTCTTCTTTCCCTATCCTCTTTCCTTGTCTAATCTATGGCTAAGGTTTGTGGAGTATTTGCATTTGGGAGAGGAGGGCAGGAAATTTCCCTTAACTGCAGTGATAGCAAACCCACCACCTTGTTGCAATATTTTTGATCTATTTTGGATCCTGATTTAAGTCAGTTTAAGGAGACCAGACTGAGAAAAAAAGTCGGGAGTCATGGGAAGAAAAAGAAGCAGTCATGGGAGCACTGTCTGCACTTGTGCTCTCTTATATGTTGCAAAATAAAAAAGTCTATAACATTTCACTAAATTGTTCGAATTCACAGTTGTTAAAAATTGGTTAAATATTGCAATATGCCTTAAGCTGATTTAATATAGGTCTGTCCTTCAGTCCAAAAATACTAAATGAAGTCTAATTTAAGAAAAGGTGTAGATCAGTAACAAAGTCAAGGTCCCTAGAGAAAGAATCCTGCTGTGGCAACATCTTTTCTCTATGGTATCTAAAGTCAATACTAACTCTCATCACTGGAAACTGTGCAAGACCTGAATCAAACACAAATTATCATAAAATCACAGAATGGTCTGGGTTGGAAGGGACCATAAAAATCATCTCGTTCCAACCTACCTGCCATGGGCAGGGACACCTTCCACTAGACCAGGTCGCTCAGAGCCCCTTCCAACCTGGCCTTCAACACTTTCTGGGATAGGGTATCCATGACTTCTCTGGGCAGCCTGTTCCAGTGCCTCACCCCCCTCAAAGTAAAGAATTCCTTCAGAATATCTTGTCTAAACCTATTTTCTTCCAGTTTGAAGCCATTCCTCTTCCTCCTGTCACTACAGGCCCTTGTAAAAATTCTCTCCATCTTTCTTGGAGGCTCCCTTCCAGTACTGAAAGGCTGCAATTAGGTCACCCCAAAGCCTTCTCTTCTGATCCTTACTTACTGTGGGAAGCATTTTGCTTACCCAGTCCCCATCCTGCTGTCCATCTGCTCGAGAGGTATGAGTGGAGAGGACTCATTCATTTGAAGACTAAGGCAAAAAGGTTAAGTACCTCAGCCTTCTCATCAGTCATTAGCAATTTTCCAGCATTGTTTATCAGGGGGAGGGACACCGTCTTTAACCTTCCTTTAACTTACCTGTAGAAGTCCTTCTTGTTATTCTTTGCATCCCTTACCAGGTCTAGTTCCAGTTTTGTCGTGGTCTTCCTCATCCAATTCCTACACAGGTTAGCTGTCCTTGTTTCCACTGCCTGTGCATTTGTTTCTTTCCATTTGGTTTGCCCACAAGTTCCCTACTCAGCCATGTTGGTCTCTTGACTTCCTTGCCTGATTTCTTGCTCCTGGGGATTGCTAGCTGTTGGCCCTTATGGAAGACTTCCTTAAAGATCTGCCAGCTCTGTTCCATGCCTTGTTCCTGAGGGCAGGCTCCCAGGAGATCCTACTGACGATCTCCTTGCAGAGCTGGAAGTTTGCTTTCCTAAATTTTAGGAGCATAACTTGACTCCTCATCTGACTCATATCCCTCAGGACATCCATGCTTGAGAATTTCAGTTTATATGCAATATGTGCATTCAAAGGCTTATTTTGTCAACAAACTGATGAGATTGGGCTTCTTTAAAACCCCTTCCTTCGCTGCTTTAAAAACCACAAGGGTTTTGTCTCTGAGATAACTGATCTGGAGTAGCTGCACTCCAGATCATATTAGTTTATTTATTATTAGTTAATTATAGTGATTATATTAAAAAATTATATAAGTATTTTAAAATTATATAATTATTATTAGTTAATTATAGTGAGGACTGGACAGTCTAGTTTTGCACCATGAGGCAGCAAGGAAATCTGAACACAATACACCTCTTTACAGTTGATCTCATTTACTCATCTACCAGTAAAAGCTACAGCCATCTTATCTTCAAGGTGGCTTCCTGGCTAGATACTTCATGTCTACACAATACCTCAGAGCAAGCTTTTTCTTTTCTAGCCTATAAAGTGTAATTTTGCTGTGTTTCTCAGAGAAGTTAATGTCTCAGTCACAAAGAGCACACTGTTATTTTAATGAACATACAACATAAAAGGAGCATGAAGGTTTTACCTGTTGATTTTGGTAGGCTGTCACTGTGGTGAAAACAGTCTCAGGGAAATTGAAGGTTTTCACCCCATCTCCTGAAGGAACTGGCTTTGTAGGAGAAAGATCACTGCTGAAATCCTTGCGGATGACATGAACACGAGGCTGGTACTTATGCATTGAATGTAAGATTATCTGAAGAGAAAACAAAAGAGAAAGGACTTTTTGTTTCTCCCCAAGTATTTTACACAGCATCCAGAGGTACAAGAAAGCAGGGGTGGAGTAAGAGCTAATATGGAGAAAATTATCCTTTTCTTACAAGTATGTACGAGAGAAAGTTTGTGCTACGAACAGAGAGAAAGCAGCTTTATAGGGTCACGCAACATTTTGAGGAAAAGCTCTGAAATAGGGAAAAAGGCTCCATAACTCTGGAGAGCAGACACAGACTCATGTGCCCAACAGGACACAGGAGCATCAAAGCAGCAGGAGCACCCTTTCAAGTCTGCAAGGAGCAAGGCTGGGACAGCAGGCACCAGGATTAACTTCTAACTTACATGGCCTTGATCATCAAGCTCGTTGTTGGTCAGCTTGAGCTTGTCAAAACTGACCACCTGCCTCATCCAGGTGTCTCCAGAAGCCAGGGAGTCAGGGTGGATATAAACCCTCGGGGGCACTGGGGAGTCAGCATTGCCAGCCACCATCCACTTGGAGCTGTGATACACATACCTGAAAGAGGAAGGGTAGGTGGCTAAGGGGGGTTGTTACTCGCTCGCTGTAGGAACATGTCGAGGGCTCCCCCTCCCCTGCCACCCTCATGCACCCCAAGCTCTCATTTGCAGTCAGGGGAGAATGTGCTTTATTGCAACTTCCTACCTTCTAAATGAAAGCCAGATTATCCCTGAGCCACTTGTTCAGACTTGATTCCTTATAAAAACCACCTTGCAGTTATTCTCCCTGTAAAACTCTGCCACATGTGCCTTCTCAACTCCTTAACCCTCTCTGCGCCAGAGTAAGAGGCTGGAGAATACGGGTAAAAAAAGTCCTCTCTGAAAATATTAATAAATACCCTACAATTTCTGGAAAGCTGAATTGTATCTCATACCAGACTTTGGAAACACATGTGGCTTCATCCAGAAAGGGCAATATCCAATGGATACCAGTAAAACAATTGATAAAGTAGAATTTCTGGTTTGAAATGTTGCAAAACAGGAAATTCCATATAGTATTACATAGATTGGGATTAGAGGAAAAAAAAAATTGTATTCCTGCTCTTTTGTGAAATTTTGTGCTCCTGACCTAGCCTTCCTATATCAGCCACAGCTTATATTATTTCTCTACCACAGCTTTACCTAAACTTTTTTTTCCTGCAGCTCCTTCCCTCTAAGGCATTTCACGAACAGTTCCACTGACATCTCTGAGTACTGCGCCATGCTGTCCCTCATTGTGTCTCTACTCAGCTCTGCTAAGATGTTTCAATCTTTATCTACAAACAGTGACCCATTTTCTGTATTTGCAAAAGAAATGGGGAGAGAAAAGAAAAAAAAAAAGGAGTCTTTTCCTTTCTTGATAGTTTGCTCTATGTGGCTGCACAAGCTAACAAGGACAGAAACAAAGGGTAAGAAAATAAATGTATTTTCAATGTCAATATTGTTAGAACCATGCTCTTAGAAGGAGGAAAAACATCCAGCTGAGTATCAGACACTATCTTCCTGCTTCCCAGGAAAAGCATTTTCCTGAGAAAAACTCTGTACATTTTGCGAGCAAAAATGTAGTATTTAGCATTTGAAGCAGAGGTTCAATTCTGAATCCTTGAAATGTGGTTCAGTCAAAACTATTTGGAGAAAAGACTTCCTCTCAGGGGTCTTTTAATAAGAATACATAAATCACCTCAGTCTGGAGAGTTTTCTGGGATGCGGAGGATCATGAGTTTTCCAGAGTATTTTTAAGATCAGAAGCCCATTAATACCAAAGAAATCTCTTCTTCCTGTCTTTAGCTCAGCAGTGAAAAGTTTCTCAGTGACTCCATACTGTAGGTCAGGGACCAATATTCACTGAGGCTGCTGTGCTGCACAGTGAATGCTTTTGAAACAGAAATCACCCAATCCAGTTCAGGCCAGAGCTGAGGTGCCTGGCTTAGTTCAGCTGCTCCTTGCCCATTTCTTTCTTGCAGAAATAGTTTTAGGGGCTGCAGACTCCCCACTGATAACTCCACTTGTCCATTCCCTCAGACAGTCATTGCTAATTGTCTCAATCAGGAAATGCATGACAGCGATCTCCTCAATTAAAAACTGCTGTTTGAAAAGAGAAAGATTTCATTCCAAAAGTGCAAGAGACTGTATTAAAGCTCTGGGTTTGTGTCTAATGATTCTGGTCAAATCAACTATGTCAGTGTAAATGAACAGGGTCTCCTCCAGCACACCTTTGCAATGGTGTTTAATGGCAGGTGTCTCTCCTAGGCTGTCACTGACAGTAAGCTGTTACAAGAGTCCTGCCTCTGCCCCTGAAAAGCTTACCTGTATCTCTTGTTATCCACAGGGACAATGTCCATGGCAATATAATACTGCTGGTGGGGATCCAGGCCTGTAATTTTCACCCTCATGGCTGGAAACATTCTCCTAGGAAAATAAGAGTGAAAATAAGGAAGAAAATGGTGAATAAGGAAGCTGAAGAGGCTCCTTACACCTCTCTCTGGCACCAGAAGCATGTTACTTTACACAGCCCAGTCTTTGGCATGACTCCTCTGGGCTTGGTGTGGGTAGAAAAGACTGTGCTGGCAGTGGTTTGAATCTTCATTTTTTTCCCACTTAGAAAAAGGGGTAACAGGATAACAACCTGAAATTAATGATAAAATACTCACAGTCAAGCACTCTGTTCCCAGTTCCTAGCAGACACTTCTGCTATGCTTCACACAAATTGTCCTCTCTAAGGCATTTCTAGGATGGGCAGTGTGCCTTTTACCTCGTGTTTTTTCCCACTGACCATCCACCTGTAATTCTTCTCTCATATTCCATTAAATGTAGGATCACTTTAGTTCTCTTTTTTTTTTTGAGAGTATCACATTTCAGCGTAGAGTTTGACAGTACTGAGGTAACATTTAAAGCAGATACATCATCCTGAAAGATCCCCTCATGCTCTTGTTTATAGTTCTTTAAGAAAAACTATCCCTCACATTAATCTGCTTATTAGGAATGTATTTCACATTCAACAGAAACACTGGCATTATGGTCATGGTTTCCTTGAAGTCCTGGTAATGTTTTGTGCAATCTTTTTAATAGGTGTTGTCTTTTCTATGCCATAAGATCCAGATCTATGTTAAGCATTTTCTCCTGACAGACAAGTTATGGAACTCTACACCAACAAGAAAAAATTCCCAGCCTTTTTCTTCTTGTCTGAGCACAAGTTCAGCTCTGCTAAACACAGTCACTGTTCTGGGAGTGTTTGTACCTAGGCAATCATTTCAGAAGAGAACAGATCTGAAAAATTTTAACCTTGAAGCATGTTCGTGTTAGTGTGGCTATGGCATAATTTCTCCTTCTTAAAATTTTTATGGTGGCCAGAAGACCAATTTCTATTCTACACCTCCCTCAAAGAGCATGCTGAGGGAATTGCTTATGCCATATTATATTTGCACTAATGTGGTATTTTTACACCTTCATAAAATCCGAGGAGCAGAACTGAATGAGGCACAGAAGGAATCGAGCAGCACTGAAATCCGAGCAGAGCACTGAAAGAAATCCTGCACTGTTTCACTGACTGTTAACTCAGACCTCAGCTCTACCTGAGTGGCTTCTCAGCCTTTATCTGACAAAAACTTAAGTTGAGGTCTTACAGGATGGTGTTACTCAACTCAATGACTTCTGCCTAGAAAATACAGAGCTTTGGTAGGAGAAACCCCAAAAGTACTGGATGCTCATACACAATCACATTCTGCTTCTCTGGTATGTAGACATATCCTTGCAGGATGGAAGTATGTGGATGGAAGGAGGGTATTAAAGGGCAATTTAAAATCACAATGCCAAAACAGTAGGAAAGTATACAAGAAATGTTGTCCACTGTTTCTAGGTGCCATCCCTAGAAACCATCATGACACTTTCCCTTCTATTTAGCGAGAAGCAGTGAAGCGTCAGAGAAGATTTAGTTCTCCTTCCAGCATTTCTGTTTCTCAAAGTATTGCTAGTGAACACATTCTGGAGGAGGAAGAAAACAGGAAAGCTTGTGTCAGCGTCCACAAACATGTGTCTCAAACTCTGCATGGCAGGGATGTGACCATGAGAATCGATTTCATTCTTCCCCAGCCAAGCCACATAGAGCCACTTGCAGAAAAGGGTGGGAAGGCGGAAGAGGTTGATGCTCAGCCTTTGCCCTACCCACAGCTCTTTCATTTCAGGCCACACTGAGAAGATCAGATCTGACCTCTTAGTAAGTGCATCTGCTCTGAGAAAGGGCATTTATCGTGGGGGGTGGGGAGAGCACCACCCCCAGCTGCCACGGCACAGCTAACCTGAGTTACTAGAGACATAAAACTGTCAGAAAAATCGTCTGCAGAAACCCTTCAAGGAGAGAGCAATTTGTGCAGCTGACGGTGTGAGTTTGCTAGCAGAATGACTTGCAGGAGGGAAAAAGGGAATAATGGATTAGTCTTCAGTGGCTTGAGGGCATTACCTTGTTTCTGCCACGACGGCTCATTAAATCTGCCAAGCCAAATGGGTACAGGATGTGGCATTTTACAGTCCAGCTCTCTTTAATTAGAGAGAGGTGGCTTGGGAGCAGCTTAAGAGGTAGGTCATGTTTCAGAGGGTTGATGAGAAACCCAGGATTAAATCAGAGTCTCTTTGGGTCTAAGTCTGCACTCTGTGTTGGGAAAATTGAATGCTCTGTGTGTCCCAAGAAGGTCTCTCCAAATCTGAAGCCCCGTGTAAAGCTACAGTATAGCCTGTGGGGTTGTTTGCTTATGAAATACCTTGTAAAAGATTACCACAGACCATTCATCAGGCTTAGAGGTTAATCTCTAAAATGATCGGAGAGAGCTCGGCTGATCCCGCTGCTTTCTCTAAGGTTTAAGTGTACTTCTAAAGTTTTGTAAATTATTACTGTTTTTCTTTTGCTGTGGTTGTAAAAGTAACTTAGGTTTCCTTGCCATAAAGACGTGGCCTGGAATTGTCACAGCAGGTCTCCAGTAGCACTGCTGTGTGGAAAGGAAAAGGCAGAGGCTAACAGTGGAGACTTAGGGATGTACTCATGTGTAATCCTGGTAAAGTCCCTGTTCTCTGCATTTCCTCTTGGCTGGCTCTTGGTTGCCCAGAGGCACCAGTCTTATAGAAAACAAGAGGCTCAAAGGTTTGGAAGGAATTCAGGCCATTTGGATATGGCTGTATTAATAAACAGTCAAGAATCTTTCATCTAGAAAGGTATCAGCTTCATAGTCAACTGCTACGGACACGAAGGCTGTCTGTTTTCTTAGGGAACATGTGATGACATCTGATATATTTTAGGAGGAGGTTTTATATCAGCAGCAGTTTGGGATGATCAAGTTATTTATATGTTAGCTTTACTACTCAGCAGGAAAACAGTCTTCCTAAACTTAGACTGTGAACTTATACACAGTACCCTTTTAGGGGAAATATGATGTGATCTGAAATAACTTATTACAACAGTTTCAGGACCACTTAGAAGTGTTTTTAAAAGCATTTTAGTAACAACCATGTGCCTCAGTCTACTAAATTTCTGTTTTCCTCCATAATGATATTGAAGTTTATGAACATCAAATGTGAAGAAAACTAATGATAGATAAATATCTCTAGAACTTGATTAAAATAGTATTTGCCAGCACAGGAGTGTGCTCGTGCTAAGAACCATGTTTGGGAACTTTCAACAAAAAAAAAAAGTAGATGGGTTGTGGCAGCTAGCAGTATATTTTTTGGTGGTGGTGGTTAGCATTTTCTTTTAAAATACAGTTTAATTTTACTCTGTGAAAACTGGTCAAAGGAGGATCACAGGTATATCCCCAAACTAGGTTTTTTTCCTAATAGAATAAATCTTCAGTTTCTTACCCTTAAGTTAGGAACTCAGATAAGATTCGACTTGTATAAGGGTGACATCTATTAAAAGCAAACCCTGAAAGGAAGGGACATGCTCTTCAATTGTAGCAAAAGAAAATGTGTCTATTTCAGTAATAGATAGAGTAGTCATTTCCCAGTCATAAAAAAAAATCCAATTGAGAAACTCTACAAAAGAATCTGATTCAGGTCTGCAGATTAAGCGTGCACAGTGTTTACAATGTGTGTGAGTTTACAGGGCAGCCTGAAGTTACTCTTCTTATTTCATATCTATATTTCCTTGCATTTAAATCTGATGCCAAATGTGTATTTCTTTAAAGAAACAAATATGTAAGGAGTGAAGGAGAGGAAGGCAAGGCAAGGAAAAGAAAGGCAAGGGAGGAATGCCCTTTTGTTTCCCACTGCAGCATGGGATCATGTAGATATGTGTGTTCTGAGAGGAAAAGCTGAGGGCAGGGCTTGGTAGCAAATGGATTTATTGTTTATGAGGGAGAGGGAGACCAGCAGATCTTCTCAGCTGTTCCCAAAAGGGAACATTCTTCTGGAAGCTGAAGAAAGCTCATCTGGCCCACTGGGTCAGGAACTCTAAAAAGCAGTTTGGATGCTGTGGCCTGCCAGCCCTTGCTCTGAAATGTCCTCTCCACAGGCCCCTTCAGCATCAATAGAGCTTCATTACAAAATCCCTGCTGCTGTCTCTAACTGAGGAGCACTTTGGGACCTGCCCTTCTTTCCACTGGAAAGAAAAAATAACACCTGGTAATGTAAACAGCCGAGTACAGCTACAAACAACTCAGACTCATGATTTCAGGGAGGCAAAGAGACTGCAGGCAAGGTACCACTTAACCTGTCAGGAGGCACAGAGAAGTCAGGAGAGGACAAGATCACCTGTTTCATTCACTGATGGCTTTTTCCAGTCTTACTACCAGTCCTGGCCATCAGCGTTTTGGTTTGAGCCATCCTGCAGCACAGATATGATAACTGTGATATGGCAGATGAGATCATTTCCTCCATTGCTGAGATGACATCCTGGCTCTGTGACAGGTAGAACCTGTGTTCCCAGAACAATACCTCTTGGATGTGCTGGTATGCAAGGTATCACTCATAAAACCACCTCCATAAACAGTACGCAGCCATTCCCTTCCAGAGGAGAACTCTGGAAGCACTTCCTACAGTGTATTCCCCTAGGAACAAGTGCACATTTTTTCCAACTTCGGGCAGCATTTCTATGCCTCAGTTAACTGACAGTTACCCCTGCAGCTCAGGTGACCATGGGCTTTAGACAGGGATTGTAGGGATGTGGGGAAAGTTTCAAATTCCTCCACTGATGCTGCCAGTATGATCACTATTAGTAAAGGAGAGTGCAGAAAAAGAGTTTAAAATTATTTTAGCACCAGTTGTTCAAATCAGTATGATGTGGGGCTTAAGATGAACTTATTTGGTACCGAGTCTAACAATGCCTTTAAATAAAAAGGAGATAAAGGTAATTGCAGATTTGAATGACTGCAGCTGACAGCCATTTGCATCTTTTGCACAAGGAGCAAAGGAGTCTTGTTATAAGCATCTGATTAGAATCTAAATAACCATGTTTTGATTGAAAGGAAAAAGGAAGAGTCCTAAGAGGACTGGAGTAAGTTTATGGAAACAGACCAAAAAAAGACATCTATAAATACAGCACCAAGAAAAGAAAAAAAACAAAGCAGAATAAGAAATGAGTGAGAGTGGGAGTCTGAAAGTCAAAAAGTGCAGTGTGCCTGACATAGGCAGGATATAGCTCCAGAAGTATTTTTGAAATGAGAACGTAGGTTAGAAATTAGCATTACACAGCAAGAGCAGAGAGACATTGTGGGGACAGGCAGGAACCAGGCAGTGCTTTACAAGTCATAGAAAATTAAGGAGCAGCTGTAGTTGTAGGCAACTGAGTCTGTAATTATAATGGCTTTCAAAACAAGGCAGCCTTATAGGACTCAGAGTTTCCAAAGAGAAAGCAACAAGAGCAAAATCTTTGGCGGGGAAGGAAGCAGATGCAAATTATGCTGTGTGTCTCTAACAATTTGAATAAGCAGTAGGAAATCTTCAGGAAATAACACCAGTTCTGCTAATAATGCCAGAAATAAAAAACCTAATCTCTGGGATGATCATATATCGTGCATCCCATATGGAGAAACAGGGCTGCTAAACCCACCTCTCACCCATCACAGACACATCTTCTCAGAGAGAAAACTGCTTAACCTGTTAAACTGTTTAACTATCTAATTTGCAAATTCTATCACAGCTGTATGGACCATCCACAATAAACAGGTTTATTACCTAAAGAAACTGCCCATCTCTTCATTATGCTGTGGAATGATTAACCTACAAATGTAGTCAACAGAAAAAAAAAGGAAAAAAAAAAAAAGCAGCCCTCCAATATTGTCAACATCACTTCTGGAGAAAAACATCATCAAGCAGAAAAAACCAATGTATTTGGTAGTTACATAGATTTTCTGTGGTCATTGATGTTACAGTTGGCCACCAAGATTCTCCTTTCAAGGAGAAAGAATATTATTTAGGGTTATAATGAATATATGATTTGCACAGGAAGTTATGACTCTGTTGTGATATGTGGTCTTCTGTAAGTGAAAAAATTATCCACACTGGAGCTTGCAAGATGTCAGAAAGGTCAGCTACTTTATTCAGAAATGTGTGAGCTGCCAAGAACCTCTTCATAACACTAAGTTCTGACCATATTAGTTTGAACTGGTGGGCATGGAGATATTTATGCTGCTTTTAGGTTTATCTACTCCATGTATCATCAGAGAATTAATTATAGTTAATCTAACAGGTAATAATGTACTATTTTAAGTTTCTGAAACAACATGGTTCATGCACCAGGACAAAAAAGCCAGAAAGAAAGAAGTTGGTTCTTGCACTGCCATATTTAATGATGCTGGACAGAACACTTAATCTGTTTGGGTCTCAATTTCACCACCTATGAAAAGAGGATTATAATGATTTTCTCTGTGTCTGCTTTAACATCTCCAGAGAAGAGGTGTTGCACAATAGCAGGCGATATCATTCCTGTTACTTTGCCTCTTCCATTTGAGGCAGAAGGTCAAAACCAGCAGGCCACTCTGTACTGATGCAAAATGCTTCCTGTGCCACTGAGATCTAAAACTGAGAGCTAATCTGGCTCGGATAGTCTTTTTCAGGCACCATCTGGGTTATTTGTCCAATATAACTTTCCTTAAATTATCTGGACTTTCTGGGGCTACAGAGCAATAGTTCTCACTTCACAAGAACATAAAACAACAAGTCGAGCTGTTCTGGAAAATTCTGAGAACACAGATATGAAGCGACGCTGTAAACAGTAGAACACCGTGGGTTTTCCCCAAAACTGGGGTAAAATTTCCCTGCTGCATCCCAGCGGCAGAGTCGGGACAGCTCCCGGGGCACTACCGGTGTTTGCTTGCTGTGGCGGGCTCTGTCCGTGGTGCTGATGTCCTCCCTCTCCACGTCAATCGGAATTAAAACCTCATTAGGTGGAGGTAAGAAGCAGCCTGGTAATGCAAACGTGCCTAAAAATCCTAGTTTGGGGTATCTAGAAATTTGAAACTACCTCTAGGGTGTGTTTTGGCAAACAGACTCCTATCCATTTTTAAATAGTCAGCAGTGAAGATTTTCCCCTTGGATAACCTGTCACGGTGAGGTTTTCCTTTTAAAAAATCTGGCTAATTAGTGGCTCTTCCTAACCTCAGCTGTCGTGGTACCACTGCAGTAGCAAAGGACAACATTAGGCTTGCACATTTTTTATACATAAATTCATTAACACTGCATCTATTTAGAACTTCAGGAAGACATTCATTTGGTGCAAAGGTGAGTTTGAATTCCACTGTATTTGAGATTAAATCAACAAGCTCATGAAGTGCTATGGAAACTTGAAAGGAAACTCAAATGGCTCACCCCCAAATTCATAACTCATCTAAAATTCAATATAGCTACCAGTACAATGATTGTTTCCTGATTTATTTGCTCAAAGGAACTATCCTTGATGGTTTCCTGCAGCTGCCAGTTCTCCTTTGGAGCAACTTATTCAAGCAGTCATATGAAACACGTTTACCTGTCTTAAGAAAGCTAATAGCAGATACAGCTGAGAAACTGAGCCGTTGAAGTTTTCCTGTATATTTATCCCTTTGGATTATCAAGAAAGGGAAAAAAAATGTTTCTTTCTTAAAAACACAATGAAATAAAAACTGGTTTGTTTGGTTATGATTTCTTTTTTTAACTAGACAGAAAGCCAGAGATGTCTTACCTGCCTGCTTTTGTGATGATCATCTCTGTCCCAATGTCATGAAATCTTTTCCAGAGGTCTGCACACTGCAGCTCTACCTGGATCTCTTCCATGGATGAAGGTGGAGGAGGCTGAGGGCCTGAACTACCAGATGTAAGGTCAGAATGGGAGCCAAATGAGCAGGACGTCCTTTCTGCCAGCACCTCTGTGTCTGACCCAGTGCTCTGTTCTGAGTCTGCAAAGTAAAGAAGCCAGGTAAGACACTTCAGTTCTACCTACTGTGTGAGGGGTAAGAGGAGGAAAGAGGAAAGTGAACACAGGAAGTGCTAAAGAATTGTACAGTAGCCTTTTATATGGTATATGTATATATATATGTGTGTGTGTGTGTACGGTTTTTTGTGATTTATAGCCTGATTTGGGGCTTTAAGTTTCCAACATGATATCTGACTTTTTTGGTAAAGTTTTAGAAACAGCTGAACAAAAGACCCTCAACATAAAATATAAATAGTAGCAAGCAGTGGTGGGAGTACAAAATATAGATGAAAAACAGAAATGAAAAAAAATTAATTCAACCTGTTGTTTCAAGCTAAGATTAGATGGGCTCACTGGAAAACTACATTCCATTTAATTGAATATTCTCCTGCAGTACTATTAAAGACTTATTAAACAACCCAGTTTTTTATTCCCTTTCATATTTTCATCATCAAAAACAATGATTTTTTTATTTTGCTATTTGGCAAGACCATTCTGGAAATGTGTTTTATTTGCTCCTATAAAACTTTTTTTGAACAATGATATTTCCTGGAAAGATAACCATGAAGCTTTTGGTGAGGAAATGCTCTAGGCTACTAAAGGACAAAAAAAGGTGATAGTAAACATATGGAATATTCTACCAAGGAAACAATTGAAGCAAACTGCAGAAAAGATCACATGACACAACATCTTGTATGGGGGAGAGGAAGGAGATTTGCTCAAAAAATAAAAAAAACCAAACAATATCTAGTTTAAAAGTCCAAGCTGGCATCAGGCTTGAGTCAGGTGGCCATTTCTTTGCTAAAATGTTTCATGTATTTATTATGTATATATATGTTGTATATATTCAGTCCTCATTTTCATACAAAGGGCTAAGGTGAAATTTTGCAAATAGCAGTGTTAGTTTGCAACAGGTTGCACACCTACATAACATCAAAATTATTCACAATGCATTCTGTAAAGCAATGTGCTTATGTTTTGAACCTTATTTTTAACAAATTTGCACTAGTACTATGTAGATGATCAAGAAAGGAGTAAAATTACATGAAGCGCTCCATCAAATGGCTCAGAAAGAGCTCTGTGGTTTTCAAAGAAGGTACAGAAACAATATTTTAAAGTGTCCTCATTGATCACATGAGTAAAAGCATCCTAGTGAATGAACAAAACAGCTATTGACGTGTTCTCTGCACTTGAAGAAAGAAAGGGATATCTCTGCCCGCAAAGGAAACCTAAGGAGACAAAAAGTAACAATCTGTGCTAAAAATGTGATTAAATCACGACATCTAAAATTCCTTCCATACCAAGAAAATTCCAGGAACTGTTTAGCAACCCTGAGGTCATGGAGGCTGAGTCTGAGGTTTACAGTGTTTCTGAGAGATGGTGTCTCCTGGAGCAGCTTGCACATCAGTGCAGAGGGCTACGGTTAAGAAGGAGGCAGTGAAAATACCACCCCCAAAACCACCATCCTCACCTCCTGCCACATGGAAACATTTCTGGAAAATCCATTTTGCTGTGGTACAGACATAAACTGTTTGACTGATAGTTTATGAGAAATTTCCGGCCCCAAGTGTCATCAGGAAGCATTTATCTTCTGTGAGAGCCCTAGGTGATGTCATTGGACAGCGGACATTTTGCTTGAGGGATGCTTTAAGTAAGCTTTGCCAGTTATTTAGACAATCTGCCAGTACAACATAGAAATTCTGCAGGACACGAGAAGGGTTCAGTGTACTGGTTGCTCCCAATCCATTTTGAACAGGGAGTTCTTTATGTCTCCCATGGACTTCCAAGTTAGGCTGAAGCAATAATAGGTCTATCCCTTTAAAGGAGTAGCACAAACTTACGCATAGAGGATTGTTACATGGAGACCAGTCCTACACCCAAAATATCCTACACACAAGGTGATTCAAGGTAATATGGGATAATCTGGGGTTCTGTGGCCACGGGACAGATAATCAATCTGCGAGTACAGAGGGGCTGAGACATTTTCTCCCTGCTTCACTACCCCAGTGACACAGGAGCAAATCTTATCTTCTTCCTCTAGCTCAAATTATGCCACCACAAAGGGCTGGAGAAGTAAGCATGAGTAGGGGTCACTGTGCTTAGGTCTTCCTAGGATGGTTAATCACTTAGTCCTTCAACAAAAAGAAAGAGGATGCTTCACAAATCACTGTAAGGCCTTTTTTGTATATCTGCTCATGTGCTGAACCGTTAACCAGAAGTCTTACATCTTCTCTGAGATCACAGAATTAATTTGGTTGGAAAAGACTTCTGAGATCATCGAGTCCAATCTATGACTGAACACCACCATGGCAACCGGACCCTGGCACTGAGTGCTACATCCACTCTTTCCTTAAACAGGGACGGTGACTCCACCACCTCCCTGGGCAGCCCATTCCAATGTCTGATCACTTTTCTGTGAAGAAATTCCTCCTGATGTCCAATTTAAAGTAAAGATAAACTACACTGGGAGTCTGAAGGGACTGGATCTAGGGAAGAGCAGAGTCCTTCTTCTGAAGTGAGGTACCAAACTGTAGGCCTGAATCTAAAGAGATGGGTTTAGACCACATCATCTGTATTTGGTTCAGGCACTCAGAAACTGTGTCCTTTGAGGCAGTATGGTAAACGGCCAACAGATGGCACTTGGCTAGATGCTGTCCCCACTTCATTCCAGCATTTCCTGGACAGCCTTTCAAACTGGGCATGTGGCTGGAGCTTTGGGAATCCCTGGGAATTAACTGGAATTTCATGCTGCAAAAAATTAAGTATCAGAGGCTTAAGCCCCCTCTCACTGATTTTATACTGATATCATCCCACTGACTTTACAGACTTCTGCAGTGGCCTTTTTTTAATTATGAAAGTCAAAGGAGAGCCATAACCTTGGATATAATGTTCCATGCTGGCACAAATCAAAAATTGTAAAAGGAGTTCACTAATTACTGATAGGCCAGTATCTACCCAAATATGTGGTCCTACACAAAGGAGAATAGAACTCTTTTTTCCCCAAGGATACTATTTTGTTCCCTGAGTTATGGACTATTATTACTCCCAAGTTAGTGCACAGAACAGTAGCTACCTCTCCTAATTTTGGAAGTGGAGAGTCACTGGTGTTGTTGCTCTTAGCTCATACTCAACAGGCAGTGAGATCTGTTTTGTGTTTTCTTCAGCCTTTCCTGAGCTAAACTCTCCCAAATGTTGTCATCCAGTTGGAGACACTGAGTTCAGACCCAGGGAATTCAGGGGAGGTTAAGTGCATCTGACAGACGAAATTCAGCTCTAGTGACAACCGGGTCTATAAGACTCTGTGACTTTTAACTGGAGTTCTCTCCATGTGCTAGGATTTTGAATTAACCAAGAGACAGGTGTGAACATCTGTAAGTCAGAAATCCATAGAGGGGTGTAGAGTGAAACAGTCTCGATGTGTAGTAATTAACTGTGCCAGCTGGCAGCTAGCACAGCTCAAGCCACTCTGTTGCACATACTTGCTCTCAATGAAACAAGCAGGAAGAAGATCTGAATATTTTTCTGGCATTCAAACTGGGAACTTGAATTCTTCACGCACCAGCTTCAGTGGGGTGCAACCTTGTTAAACTCAAAGAAGTTACTTTTACTTTACTGTGGTATAAGCAGAGGGGAACCAGGCAATAGCTCCTGAAGCACCAATATGATACAGCATAACTGTGAACACCCAGAGATGCAGATTGGGGTTGGTGCTACATATCGTGTATGACTGAAGGACAAACAGAAGGATTTCTGAGGAAGATAAGCTACCTGTAGTTTCCTCTAGATTCAAACTGACAAGATAGAAGTGTTTGTCTCTCCTTTAAGAGGTGCCTTATACAAAAGCCCACATTCTGAATTCAAGGTCCAGTCAGAGAGAAATGCAGACCTCCCATTACATGGCTTCCTTTCAGAGTTAGGAGACCTTCTCAGACTACTGCCCCAGGAATGCTGACTCTCTTGCACTATGTTAGGCTGCAATCCTACTGCATCTGGATGTGGCACTTAGGGATATGGTTCAGGGGTGATTATGGTTGACTGTTACAGATTGTTTTGAAGGTCTCTTCCAACACTGATGGTTCTCTAATTCATGCCACTTTAGGCTCAAGTTAAACAAGCAGGAATTAAAGTGGTTTTATGGTTTTCTCTTGCTGGGGTACAGTCCTTGAGAAATAATACTTCACAACAAGCTCATCCATTGCTGACAACTAACAAAAGTGGGAGTATATGCAACTGAGATTTCTAAACCTACAGTACTTCACTGGACTTTCAGCTGGGACAGTCTCGGGTCAAAATGTTCCTTATTGTTCTTACAGGAACCCATGGACTTGCACTTTCTGATCTTAACTGCTTTTCTTTACAAGGTTGTTCCTCTCACCTGTCTTCTCAAAGAAGGGCCCTTCCTGCTGCACCATAGCTATGGAGGTGAACACCTCCAAAGCTACTGCTGACTGCACAGTTAGTATCAATCTGCCTCTTTCACTTCCCCATTCTTTCAAATCTCTTCCAAAACCATCCATTTCCACTCTTGCTCGTTCCTTATGTTCTTTTTTCCTAATGTTTCCACCAATTATTTCTGCTGTTCTGTGGAGTGATGTGTAGCCAGAAGGAAACACAAATATTTCAGTCTTTGTGGAGACAGACATGGTGAAATGCCAATGCTTAACTTTTCCAGACTAATAGGTTTTTCCCTACAGATAATACAGAGGAAATACTAAAACACTGTCCCCTGTTACAGGCAATTTTCTGGACAAACAGGCTGACCAAGTGTTTTTGACCATGGGACCTGGACTGATCTGTCAAAGCCAGACAGGCTATTGCAAGAACTGCATTTCAAGGAGGTTGGAACTCTCTAATGGGAAAACACTGTAAAGTTCATGGAAAAGACCCCCGGGTTCAATGTGCAAAAAAACTCCCTGAGGCCTGAAGCATAACTCTCTTTCACTGTCACTGTGCAAAAAGACAGTTCCCTTTCTACTGCCCTGCTGGATGTCTTCCAACCATCCCTTCTTACCACACTGACCACCCACCCAGCCACATACTGCAGTTTAACAGTACTGGAGGAGAGGAAATTTCTCAGCATTTTTAGCAACCTTTGAGTCCAACCAGACCAGAGGGTCGCTTTCAGAGATTCCAGGGATATGTTTGGCCATTTCTGAGCTTATACAAGAACATCAAAGTAGTTCAGATTTTTTCTTTCTTAATCCCCTTTGCATTTCTACTATATCTGTATCACCATGGAAATCCTCAACTCATAATTTCTTCTGATCCACAGATCCCCAGGCTTCCTGATGGCAGATATGAAGGAAAAGACCATTCTGACAATCATGGTGACCCTGAGATCAGCATCTGCACTGAGTGTCCCAAGATGACAGACAATAACCCCAACCAGTTTCCAGCACCAGTACTCTGTGTCCTGGGATCAGAGCCCTTCTACACAAACCAGCAAGGTGCTACTGTCTGACTTCTTTCTACAGCTCAACTGGCTAGCTTTCCTCATGTAAATTTCCTGGGTTTTCATCAGTTTGGTACAAGAGGCAAACTGCTATGTGAGATATTAAAAGACTATTTTTTATGCAATTTCATAGATGAATCTTCAGCAGAATTTTTGCTGCAGCTGGAGCACAGCAGGGGTACTGCTCCCCTTATTTAACCAATAAAACATATAGAGCTCAGTTTAGTCCTTGGCCATATCATGCAGCTCACGCACTTAACAAATGTTTTACTTCAAACTATCAAAAATGTAAACTACAGGAGTGAGAACAATGACAAAAGCCTTATATACATAAAACACCACCTACTCATAGGAGCCCAACAGACTTACTCTCTTTCTGTCATTACTTTTTCTTCTTTTTTTATTTTTTTTAGTTTTTTCCCCTCTCTGTGTAGATATCTAATGTAGATCCTGTCAGATTCCATTAGCATAAAGATTTCTCTTGGGTGGAATGTGGCAGCTGTTCCAAGCTGTTAAGGGTTGGTCTTTTACTGTTTATTTTTGTTTGCAGGGTTTGTGAATATTTAGTGCAACAGGTGGTCCTTCCCTCTCCCCTGCGGTTGATTTGCTGGCCATTAGAACCTGCAGACTACAAAGAAGGTACAAAATCTGGGATATGTATGGACAAAGAAAATTTGGGGAACTTCGTTTTTTGGTTTTTATTTTTTTTCCTCTGAATTCAGCTGAAATTAGTGGAGTGGACACCTTACTTTTGCTGCTGGTTGCAGACAGATCACATGGTCCTTTTTAGATTTATGATTTTCAAACTGGCTACTGCCACCCCACAAAATCAGCAGGCTAAGAACCATGCATAAAGCAGTGTGACATTACTGGAATTTAGAAACAAAATGTCACAACCCTATAAAAGTGAGAGAACAGAAACTCACTACGTCCAAACAGTTTATAAGAGTAGAAATTCTTCTGGCGGTGGTGTGGTGGCTGCTGGTGCAACTACTTCAGGTACACAACTGTTTTCCCTGATAATTAATGCTTGGGGAGAAGCTAAACCAAAGACCTCAGTAACTTCAAAAACACACAAGAAGTCTGGCTGTGGCAAAGGCAGCAGGAGCAGCAGAGGTGAAGCAGTCTGGAGTTCAACAGAGCAGTTCAAATTAGCACGGTGTATTTTGCACAGCTGATCCGGCAATTGCTCTTGCTGTAGGCAAAGGTTTCCAAACACTTGGTGATTGTAACCATATGGACATACTGCACACAACAAATAACACAAAGATAGTTCTGCAGGTGTTCTTATAGATTATCTTATCCCCCTGAACTTTTCCATTCACCCACATGCCCTACTACATTAATCATCCTTTCTTCCAGAATTAGGCCCATTCTTAACTACGTACAGCTAGAATTTATAACCTGCTTATTACTGATAATAGAGTCATAGAATGATTTGGGCTCAAAGGAACCTTTAAAAATTCATCTAGTGTATTCCCCAATAATGCTTATTATTATTTCATTCATGGCCACAAGTTGCAACTAATATCAGGATTTACTGATTTGGAGACAGTCCAAACCTGTCCAAACCAAGAACTTCTTCTATACTCATGCTGCATTGCAATCTAAGGCAGCCAAAAGAAGCATTCCAGTAATTAATTTCTGGCCTAAGACCCTTTTATGAAACCGTAGCAGGACAGAATGGCATTCATATCAGCAAGACTCCGAAAGACAAAACTGGAAGATGTTGTAGAGATTGGGAAATGAGGCACAGTCAAATGAAAAGATCTGATACAGTCACAAGTGGTACAAATAGAGACAAGCTGATACTGAGTGAGGAATTCCTCTGGCACTTTAACCTCAAAATCTTCTTCATCCTCCTGATACACAGTGCTACAAGATGTTTTTGTAAGATGACTTGAACCAACAAAACATACTAAACCCGCTCAAAAAAAGGCTGCACCTATCAAAACTGATTTTAAAGTCAGTACTTTTATCACACATCTATATCCCCATGGCAAACACAACTAGTAGGAGAATATGAAAACAAACAGAAAGACACAAAAAAACTCCACGGTGGCTTTGGCTCTAAATGCAAGTCTTGCATCAACTTGACTGTGCACTGCCAAGAGCTGAGTGCCTCAGCCTTGTCTTATTCCATGAAGGACTGAACAAAGACACACAACACTCAGCAAAGAAAAAATCACTCTGATTCACTGGTATGCTCCAGCTGCTCTGCTCCACTCCAGCAATGCAAAACAGCTGTAAACCTGGTTTAACCAGAAAGTTAAATTGGGTTTATGACTTTTCAGTATTGGCAAAGAAGTACAAAGCAGCTGGAGTTTACTAGTGTACTTAGCCCTGGGGGTTTGCCCTTAAAAGTTAACTTTTGCTCCAGCCAGAAGAAAGAGTATCAGCCACAGTTAAACTTGGAAGTGGTTTTTATCTCACAATCTATTGTAATTTTTCAAAGAATGCTGAGAAAAAGAAAGCTTATACACTATGCCAACATACAGTTTAGGACCAGACATCCAAGACACCAGCTCAAATTTTGATCTGCATCAGCTGAAAATGGAGATGCTGACTGCTGGGCTCTGAACTCATCCTTGGCATGTACAAATTCTCACCACAGAAGTGTAAGCTAGGTGACCAAGACTGTTCTGAGTAGTACCACAGCGTAGGCTTTCTCTGTAGACTTCATACCAAATCCCATCATATTCTCTGAGTAAAACTGCCTGCAACTCATCAGTCCATGCTTTAAACTATCTATCACAACCAAAAATATCCCCTCAAATAGATGTCAAGCAGAAACCTGTTCTATAAACTCTCCCATCTGTGGGTGGTGGTATCTTGTTTGTTTAAAAGAATTCTATAAGCATAATTTTTCCCAGCAGAGGCTTCTGGCAATCATATCTCAGGAGAACAAAATCCTCCAAAGTAGCAAAAGTTGGACTCAGGGTTTGATGCTGAATTGTTGTCTTCTGGTAAGCAAGAATAGCTTGGGCCTTCAGTATGTCAGACTAGCTTTGAGGAAAATGCAATTTGAAATTTCAGTATAGAAGAAACCAAGAGGTTGCTAAAATTCCCTGAGGAGATTCTCTGCAGCTGTCAGTCAGATTGGACTTAGGACAAGGAATCACCATCACAGCCTCACAAAAAGACTGCTCAGTAGTGAATATTTATAAAGACCATACTTGAAATAATACAGTGCTTAAAAAGAGGATGCAGAAAAGTAAGATTCAGTTAAATCAGAAGAAAAAATAAAAGTAAAATATTGAAGAAAATGCAGAAGAACGCACGGAACAGCAACCTTTAAAAACATGAGAAGTACTAGGGAGAAAAGTGGGATGTAATTAAAAGAAGAGGGAGGTGAAATTGATGACAACTTTAATCTGGCCAAGATCCTGAACTGTACAGACTACAAAGAATTTGTCTGGCCATTGTCCAAGAGTTTGTGTAAAATTAAAGAGTGGAAATGCGCTTGAAAGTTAGAGCAAGCTAAAAAAATAAGAGACCAGGCATTAGATACATTATATGCTGTAGCCTGTAAACATAGAGTCATTATTCTTATAAATAAAACCATACAACAAATATTTACAGACCAACCCAAACCAAAATGTTGGCTCTAAATAACCACA
This sequence comes from Machaerirhynchus nigripectus, assembly GCA_013397975.1. Taxonomy (NCBI): domain Eukaryota; kingdom Metazoa; phylum Chordata; class Aves; order Passeriformes; family Dicruridae; genus Machaerirhynchus; species Machaerirhynchus nigripectus. Next base: position 594,403 of record VZRQ01005473.1, on the reverse strand, counting down.
AATTGTGCAGGAGTTTGAAACTAGATCCCAGCTCTGTGGCAGGCCCTTCCCTGGTGGAAGGGGGCACCAGCTCTGGGAGAGTCTGTTTCTGGATTCTGGAGCCTGGACTGCTCTCTGCCAGACAGGGAAAAAAAATCCTTCGTAAAAAAAAGGAAAACATGACACAAGATTAGTGCTGCAGAGGTATCTATTCTCTCTGAGACCAGTGTGAAATCGTTGGGATATTTAAAATTATGGCGAAGTCCAGAAAATATTAATGTTTTTTTGTAGGCATAAACACAGTTCAAACAGAAGAAGTTTAACATTTTAAGTATTTGCAGACTGACATTTGGTGGCCTACAAACCACAGGGAAAGAGACATTGTATATGTTTCCCTATACCATGGTGGTTATCATGACAGTAGTATCAGGGAGCCAGATGGTATCTTAATAACAAGAAAGGTCCTATATTTCCCTTAGTCCTTTTGAACTCTTGTCACTGCTGTCACACAGCAGTGAGTCCCACCATGTCACTGTGCACACAAGAACAGAAAGAGTACTTTTTCATGTTAAAATGATTTGCCTTTATAGTATGACTGTCCCTTTTCTTCAGTGTTATAAAAAGATAAATGCCAATCTATGTATTTCCTTTTTAAATGCGACCATTTCAAAAAGAAATCATTAGGAAATTTCCATAGGAATGGTTTTACAAGAAAAATGCAGCTCCATTAAGCTGAAGTTTCAAGTTTAAGTTGCTCATTTCATTGACAATCTACAATTTTCTTTTGGGAAAACAGTAATTATCAGGCTAGTCCTGTTGAAATGATGTTTGGGTTTGTAATAGTTCAACAAATCATTCAAGTGCATTTTTTTCATCTACATGCTACATTAACCAAGCTGTCTTTCAGACCTCCCACATCCCTTTCTGAGCCAGACTTTGGAAGACTATCTGCCCTTGTACAATTTCGATTGCCCTCTATCTAAACTTCTTGACTGTAATCCAAATCCTTTCAGATTTCATTCATAACAAAGCTTCTCCTTGACTCTAAGCACTTCAACTGCTCTCTTGCTGAATCTGTCCTATTTTTGTTACATACAGGGATGCACACACACACACACGCATAAAAAGACACATAAATATATGTGTGGGATTGACTTCCTAAAAGTGTATTTGGGGTTTAAATCAGTGATCTGCCAGTGGCTCACACAGAAGAAATTATAGTATTTTCAATGGTACTTTCCACTGGGAAGTTCCTTGCAATCGAATGTTCTGTTTGCTGTTTTGATCACCTGTGCAGAGTGACCAGTAAGTCTGGGGTATTTTTCACAAGTGGTAAACATGTTCTTCCTTCCATTTCACATACAACTGACTTGCATCCAAACCAGACAATTTTCCGCCTCTGACTATGCAGCCACGCAGGCAGGATTGAGAGAAAAGATTCTCCAGAAGAATCTGAGCACAGTTCTGGTTTTATTAGCTTCTAGCATTTCAAGACCAAGCTAGGAATAAAACAAACTATTTTTTAATGTAACAAAATGGGGGATGGAGTTGGTATGAGTTCATAGGGGACAGAACCACGAGTGACTGAATAGGTTAGAGGACTGTATTACAACAGTATGGTGCATGGACCTGAAAAAGATGTGTGAGGAACTTCAATCAAGCCTGTACTATGAAAGGCAATTGTGTCATGTAAACACAGTCCATTTTGAAATCTGAAATATCACATACAGATGCCAAGCCACAAATTGAATTTCTCCTCAGAATTATTCTAAAATCCCACGGTTCCCATGTACTTCCAGGCAGGAAAAGCAGCACAAAACCGGTGACTTAGCCTGAGGGATCAGTCTCAGTGGATGGATTCTCTCCTTTTCCCTTAACATTCGTGCTCCTTAGATGTGTATTTGTGGCTTGGCTTTTTCTCTTTTCTTTTAGCAACTGTCTTCAGCTGAAGCTCCCCAAGTCACATCCTGACACACTCTGCCAACCGCAATCCCACGTGTCCAAGTCCCTACATGCCATCACACACGCTGATTCCAGGAAGTGCATGCTGCTGGACTTTGTTCCTTCCCCTGAGCCACCCTGATTTACGCCTGCTGAAGCCATGGTCCCAAGTGTCATAACACCTACACTGTGCAGTTGTCCCACATGTGTATATCCTATTATACAAACAACAGATGTGCCAGCATGCATTTGCACACATACTCCAACATCTGGTGATCACAAGCTCACCGTAAAAACTCCGTGGACTTCATTCATCTTCACAAAACTCACAAACACTTCATCTGTGCAACTGAAGAGGTGCATAACCTTTTTCACTTCACTGAAAGAAGTATGTGCTTTTAATGTGGCATTTACAGGCACACGCAGGGAAATACAACCAATCACTTGCACTTACTCTGAAAGCACTTATTTAGTCCTTCTGAATAGCAGAACATGAATGGTTCTGACATAAACACTTCACAGGTGTTGCACACAATGCGTGTGTAGATAGACACCTTTCTATTTCTTAGTCACACCTGTACCTGTGCCTACATGCCTTACCTGCTGTGAGGCTCACTTTTCCACTCTCTGGTTAGAAGCTGTGCCAGAATAAAACTGATAAAAGGAAATGGAGAATCATATCCAGATAGTTATAAAATTAAAAGTATCCCTCTGCTTAAGACTAAAACTGATGCTTGCATAATTCAGCATTTCTGAATGTTGGAAGTTTCCAGTCTGTTTTCCTTTGTTTCTCTCATCCACATCTAATAGAAAAGATATATTCAAGGAGAATGTTGGCAAAACCTTCTGATAGTTTGGTATTTTATGAAAAATACTTTAATTCAGAATGCTAATGCCTGCCTGACTCTCAGTTCAGCACACTAGAAACAATAGGATGCCCCACTGTGATGTCCTATGGGAAGTGCACTGTCTGGAAACCCTGGAGACACAAAGATCTCAGGTCCGCCTGATTCCACCACCTCAGAAAGCAGTTGGTTTCTGTGACCTCAGAAAGCACCCTTTGGGGATGTCAAAAACAGGGCTAGTAATTTTCTGTGTATGAATACCCACACATTTTCAACCATGCAGAACTAAACTATTTCATAACCAATTCTTTTAAAACCTTTAAAAGCATGTATTACACTTGGAAAATTATACGCATATTTTGAGTTTGCTGAGGGTTTTTTTCCAACCATCTTTTCTCTAAAAAGGTTGGGCTTTTTGACAGTGGAAAGAATGGTTTGTTGTATCTTACTGCAGATGAGAAGAAGAAATGTGATGCCTTGTACTGAATTAGTTCATTTAGAAAACAAGGATTAACATTTTCATGTGGAAAGGAAATCTACAAAATTCTCAAGATTTTCAATCTCAGCTACAACTAAAAATGCAAATATATTTTTGAAGTAGAAAACGAGAATTTACATCACAATTAACTTCTACTTTAGCCTTCATGATAGGAGTTTAAAATAATAACAAGAGACATACAGATAGCACATTGAATTTGCAGTCTCCACATGTCTCTCAAAAAGCCCTGTTCAACCTCACTCTGCCATCCAGCTTTAGAACTCGCACACTGAGACACTCCTCTCTCACTTAGGGGTTTCCATCACAGACAACTGTGGTACAGAGAAAGCTGAAGGTGTGCTACCACAGCAAATGTACAGAATGGAAAGTCAAAATCACTCAACTAAAGCCCAGAGATGGAAAGACCCCCATGACATCAACACTCCAAGAATTCAGTGCCTGTCAGTCCTACCAGTACTTGTTACCATTCAGCATATTCGACAAAAAAAAAAGGTCTTCATGAAAAAGTGTGTGACTTTTCTGACACACAGATGATTCTTCACCTCCTTCCCAGACGCTGCTGCATATTTATCTTACTGCTCAGTTCAAGAAAAAACACAGAGGAAAAGCAGAGTTTAGTTTGTCACTGGGGTTTCATTGGGAGTGAGGCATAATTGCACCAGCAGCCTGATAGCACATCCCTTCTTTGGTTTCTAAACATATTATTTCATCACTTAATTTATTATCTTTGGTGCTCTTGTGCATCCTCCCATGCCCTCCTTATTGCTGAAATGCTGCCATCTGTGACTCAAAACTTCCTTGCAGCCCTTCCCATGCTGCAGCACGAATTGGTTGGAGAGAAGCACTGAACTAAGAAGGGGATCCACCAGTTCTCGTGGGGAAAAAGAGGAGAAGAAAAAGATAGTTTCAGAAGAACATACTTTCCTCCCCCTCTCTCCACCTTCCCTTCAATCATACTTCTGTCACCTTCTTCTTGTGTGGTAAAATTTGATGTGAAAAGCAGCCCGGGCTTGTCTCTGATGCTGCTGGGTTTGACCGTGTGGCTGCAGGAGGAGGCAGCAATTTCCTCTCCCAGTACAGTTTGGAAGCCCCACAGCGATGCTTCAAAGTGAAACTCTGACCCACCCCTTCCAGCCTGGAGCCCAGCAGGGTCTGAGATGCAGCTGGGCTGCTCTTCAGTGAGATGCGCTATGGAAGGCGGAGAGGGAGAGGGAGGGAAAGGACAAGGCTAAAACAGAGGTACAACAAATGTACTGAGTAAGGAAGGAGAAGGAAGAGGCTGGGGATTAGGACAGTTTATCGGGTGGAATTGGCTTTCTTGGCACCAAATGCTGTAAAGAGAGGACAGTCCAGGAGGCATTAGAGCCTTACACCTTCTCACAAAACACCCCAGCAGAAGGAACGACAGTGAGCCAGGCTCATGTCCTCGATGCCACACCATTCTTTGCCTCCCTTTCCACAGGTCATGTCAGTCTGGCTTTGTACTGCTGGCTGCAGGTCTGATCTGCTTGAGCAGATCAGCTCATTTCCTCCTGGGTGCATCAGCTAAGTAGGGACCTCTTAACCCTTTCCAGCAGCTTTCTTTCCCACTTCCATTTCATGATGGAGAAAAACATTAACACAGTAGGGAAATGTGGGGTTGCTTCAACAGAGCACTCTTTGTTGCATAAAGCACCCAGAATCCTGACTGGCATTCTGGTTTTGACTCCTGAGAGTCTGGTTTTTACATAAATTTTATGGCATTTAGGTGTAAAGAAACTAGTACTAAAATGCTTTCGCACATTTGCACAGAGCAGTTGCAGGCAAGTTCCACTGAGGCATAAAGATTAAAAAAAATAAATAAATAAAAAAGAAAGGAAAACAAATAAAGTAAAAAAAAAGAGAGTAAAAGTGGCTGGCTGAAATTAAATGGCTATTTCCATGGCTGAATCTCAAAACGTCTTTGCAAAATGCTGGTTTTGCAGCCACAGTTACCTTTCTGCTGCTAAAACTAGTCAGGATATTTACAGAAAGGTAAACTAATGAAATTTGTTGGCCTCACTTGAAAATAGGAACAATAGGTTTTCCCCAGAAGGCAGCCAAGCAAACCTAACATTGCGTCTATTACATCCCCTGCCTTTCCACAACTTTCTCTGCAACCAGGGCAAGCCCCTCACAAGGTCATAATATTGAATATTTCACAGAAAAACAGCTAACTTGTGAATTTTACTCTAAAAAGTGTGCCTTTCTTGCAAGGAAGACAGCTACAGAATAACCAATTCCTCTGTTTACTGAGTGGGAGGAACTGAGAAGGTCACATCCATGGGACACGCTTTGTGTAATTACTGTGGTGTTTCTAAATCCAGGTAGGCATCTCCACGTCACCTTATAGGGTTACTCAGCAGCATAACTTCATGTTTTTTCTTGAATGAGGAATTATTTACACTGATTGACAATCAAAAAAATATTCACTAAGAACTTCCTGTGCAGAGAAGCCCTCAGAGCACAGGGCAAGTGTCCTGTGCTGGATATTGCTGAGACAACCTATAGTGTCCCACTGCCTTCGACCCACTCATCCAGCCTCACACCCCCAGAACTTGTTCTTCTCGGGTCCCTTGTGTTTCAAGCAGTAAGAGGCCATGCAGCACTCTCTGGAGGGACAGGTGGCAGAGCGTGCCCCATTCCGCAGCACAACCAGGAGGCACGTGCTGTCCCCCGCATCGAAACCTGAGCCCCAGCAACCCCCTCCTCCTGGAAAGGCTGTGACAAAGAGCTTCCCTCATCCCAGGAAAGACCACGGTTCTCTCCTGCGTGTAGCACAGGGCACATGCACCAGCACATGCCTCCTGCAACCAGCTGGTCTTGCTGCATCATTGCTGTTGTCCTGCTACCCTGCACATAACCCCTTACACAACAGCAAGAGTTCTCTGCTGTCAGAGGCACAGGGGGACGGCAATGGAGGTTACGGTCGGTTCAAACATGTTTTTTCTGCTACTGCTTCCTCCTCTGGGAACGGAGGGATGAAGTTCTCTTCCCTGCTCCCTCCCACGGGAGACAGTCCCCCATAAATTTCTCCAACATGAGTCAATCCCACAGGCTGCAGTTCTTCATGAGCTTCTCCCATGTGGGTCCCTTTCCACCCACAGGGTTCAGTCTGTCAGGTACAGACTGCTACTGCACGGGTCCCCTGCAGGGTCACAAGTCCTGCCAGTAAACCTGCTCCAGCATACACTCCTGTCCCCATGGTTCCACAGGTCCTGCCAGGACTTCCTACAGGGTCACATCCTTCTTCCGGGTATCCACTTACTCTGGCATGGGACCCTCCATTTGCTCTAAGTGGGTCTCTGCTTCCCCATGTACCTCCGAATCTCAGCTCTGGCACCTGTAGCACCTCTTCCCATTCTTCTTCACCAACCCTGGTGTCTGCACAATTGTTTCTCTCACATATTCTCACTCCTCTCTTCTTTGGCCACAATTATTTTTTATTCTGCACAATAATTTTTTCTCCTTAAATAAGTCACACACAGTACTAATGGCTGTTAGACAAGAAGATAATTAAACAATCTGGTGCAACATGAACAAATCCTGAGATTTTTTATGATAAAGCTGTAAGATTCATCAGCACCAGTAATTACAAGATTTTTCAATACTGGCATGTTGTTCACTGCAAAAACATTTTTTTCTGGAATCTAGCACAGTCTTGCCACAGTTACATTTGCGAACATTTGCAAGGATAAACTTGGGGTTCCCCCACTCTTGCTGTAAACAGGACTGGGCAGAGGAGCTTGGGAGCTGGCAGGGAACTAAGCAGGCACCCCGGCCACACAAATCTACATGTAGTGAGTACTGCTTCTGTCCCATCCCCACACTGACCCACTAAATGAGTTCTGCAGACTGTCGGTGCAAGGACAGTGCGCTGCTCTTTCATCCTCAGAGTGACAGGGGCACAGCACCCAGCTTCGGAGGAACTAGAATGTGTGTACTTCCAGCTATAAAATGTTTGCTTAACTGCTATCCTGAGCTGCTGGAGTGGAGCAAAGCGGCCTTCATGGTGCTTAGCACCTGACCCACTGTTTTTTTTCTGGTTTTATTACATCTCTTTTACAGTAACATTGCTATTTCACACTTTATTTCTTTCACAGTCCTGAGACTATCTATGCCCTCCTGGTGATTTATGGCATGTGATTTCTTCCCATTTGTTTACTCCTCAGCTTTTTATTTCGAAAGTTCGAAAAGCACTCAGAAGAATCTGCCAGAAATGTACAGCTTTTGAGTAAAAAGTGTATTACAGTTCACACAAATCATTCACACAGGCCAGCACAGTCTGTCTGAGAATGCAGAGCTTTTAAACTTTATAAGGCAGCATAGTTGCCTTGACAGTACAAACCATCAGAAAGCAAAAACCTTTGCGGTAGCACAGACTGTTTTAGTACAGATCCCAATATCCCAATAAACGCTTTATTTTCCACATACAATTTAAAGCAATTTTATGCAGAATTTCTGACAGAAAACTATTATATTCCAGCTTCTTCAATGAGCTCAAGCAATTTCTTACTTATTTTAGAGAGAGGTTGTTTTGAGGGGTACATAAGGGTACTTACATAAGGGTTACACATGTGCAAGAGCAAAGACACACAGATCTACTTACATACAATGTCCTGAACCTCCTGCCAGGAATATCTCCCTGTGCCTGTGCTCAGGTGTGCTAAAAGCATCCTGGGGAGGACCAAGGTGAATCACACTTATGACAATTGCTCAAACCTGAGCCATTCCCTCATAGAGGCCATGATTATTTCATGGTTGCTATCTCAAAGCAGCAGCAAATGTATTAACATCCACCACTGGGCAAGCTGCTTTCCTGCACAAACACAAAACCCTCACCCAGAAGTTGGGCTCACTGACAGTGCCTGAGGACTTGCAGCGACAGACAAGAGTAGCCTGGTCAGCAAATCCTTTCTCCCAGCCTGTATCCCTTCACAGTCTTCCCTTTTTCGTTGCCATAGACAGTGCCAAGCAGCAGTCACTGGTGCTCTCTAAGGCTGCACACTACCTGAGTGCTTAGCAAAGAAAAGACACATTAGGCAGTTTCCTTTCTCTGCTCCCAAAGTCAGGGCATCCAGCAGAGGACATTGCAGGAGAAACGCAGGTGAATTTTGGGTTCAATTCAGTTACTGTCTCAGGAGAGGTAACCTTATAGCCTCCTAAGCCAAACACTCCAAGTTTTAATTTTTAATATCATAAAAGCCTGTTTCTTAGAGACATAATGCTCTCTGCTCTCAGCAGTTTTAGATGGAGCAGATAAAATCTGTTGGTGACAACAGCAAGAAGAATGCACAGAGAAAAAGAATACAAGAAGAAAGATGAAAAGAACCTGGAAGGACACAGCACTGGAGATAGATGATGTGATGAGGTTATGGGGAGACAAATAATTTATGAAAGAGGAAAAGAAAATAAAAACACTAGGCCAAAGAGTTAATGAAATAAATGAATAGCAGAAAAATAAAGCAAAAATAAAATCTGCCCACGCATACTCAAAATAATTCAGGGTCTGCAGACTTAGTAACCAAGAAATTAAGTCACTGAAAACATTCTCAAGAATTTCCTATGTGGCTTGGTAGCTAATGTAAACACTCAGGAGCCAACTCTCCAGTCACAGGGAAGGCTACAATACTTTTTATACACTAAAATTAAAGCTTGGACTGCAAGTTTCCTCAAAAGATCTGTTGGCTCATATCCACTCCTGAAACTCTTCAGACCATCCTGAGTTCAAATGTTTTCACAGGAAAGAGGTAGAAACTCTGTAGTCTACAGCAGTGAGACAGGGGAGAAAGCACAGGAGAAAGAGAATGAGAAAAAGCTAAAGAAATCAGTGGGAGAAAAGATTAGGAGAAGAAAAGATAGTAAATATAACAGCACAGCTTTTAAAAGGCATAGTGCAAGTAATAAAGCAAAATGAACATAGACACATTAAAAGGACATTAGAAAGGCATAAAAACTTGAAAGAAAAACATGAAGAGGAAAGAGATTTTAGAAAATGCAAATCAAGCTGAAATTCAGAATTATTCTGACATGCTAAAGAGTTTGAACACCTCACCAGTGCTCCCCAGGTACAACTTTTACTCCTCTGTGAGGTGCCCACATTGCATGAAACAGACAACCACATGCAGGTGGGCACAAAGCCACATAAACTGGATTACAGAGGAAATCCATGAAACTCCTCTAGTACTGAATCTTAACCCACTACTGTATTTCTCTGTGTGCTTTTAATTCAGTACAAAGTAATTCCGGCTCTCACCTCAATCACAACGTTACATTGCCTACTTCAGTGGCATTTTTCCTCATTTACAGCGATACTAGAGATTTTTAATTGTTCTCTTGTGCTTTGTGCTTTTTTCTGCACAGATATAGCTCAGGCAGCAGAATGAAGAGCAAGCTCTGGTGTAATATACTAGAGAAAATATTCCTACATCACCATCTCATATTAGAGTGCTCTTGCCAAGGACCTTGGAATGGGCTTACACAGACACCCAAAGCCAGGACTTTCCATACCACCCAGTGGAAGCTGAGATACAAGCAATTATGGATTGATTGGGAAAACATGCAAAGATTATGTGCAAGACAACAGATGACATCCCATAACCACTATTATATCATTTGGCCCCAAACTGAAGTATGAATTCTCTCTTCTCTACCAACAGAGGCCTCTAAAATCAGAAAGTACACACAGGAACCCAGGGATTAAAAATGCTGAGCTGCTCCAGTTTTTGCAGCTGTTAATCCAGCAGAGGAACAGGAGAAAACGTTTTGCACAGCCTTCAAAATCCCCCTGATAGTAGAGAGAGGGCAGGTCCAGATGCCTTACACAAAATGAGTATTAACAACAGAATTTACTGAGTTTATATGTGTGTTGTTTTTCCATTTCCTCATCCACCAATACCTCTTGATCAAAGGAGGTTGAGTGGCTGCCAGAAGAAGGCTTGGCTGGGTCCCATGGTCCTGTAACATCACTTTCTTAAGGAGAAGTTTATAATCAGGGTGTTTTACCAGGCTACAGGGCCACCATGACCCCTCCAAAAATGCCTTCTTCTTGCACCACATGGGGACTGTGAGCAGCAGAAATATTTAGGAGCCTTTGTAAAACAGGGATTGTGACTGAAACATCCAGGATGCCTAAAATGATCTTAATATACCCGTGTACCTTCAGCACAGTGCTGAACCATGGAACTGAGGACCACGACAACCCTGTTCCCCCTGCACAGCCACCGTAACCCCCAGGACCAAACTAACCTTGGAAGTCCTGCCGTGGGCCCAAGGGGAAAAAGTGGGATGAAAACCTGCCATGCAATTTCTTCTTTAGCTTTGTGTTCAGCCTGGGGAAGAACTCTGCAGGAGCCAAGCATCATTCCTCCTGCAGTGCTCCTGCACCGGCCTGGGAGCACACAGAGAGGAAGATGGAGGGAGGAGCACATGGACCAAGCTCTTGTCATCAAGCAAGACCTAAAGCTGACTGGCTTTAGCCTCGGGGTTGGGTGTGTGGGTGTGTGTGCATTAGTACCTGCAGCTAAGGACCCACACAGAGGAGGAAGGCAGCAAGGGGGCTGGACATTCAGAAACACTAATTGAGTAACAAAAGATACCAGCGTTTTTTTGACTCTTTGTTGTTCTGCTCTACCTGAGAAAATGATGGTAAAATGAAGCTGTGAAGGTGGTCAAAAGCTGCTGATGAAATAGTTTTTCTTCAGAAAATACCATTTAGTGAAAGTAGAAGTGTATCAAAGATGTATTAATATTGTTTCACAACTGAAGCTATGTCTAATTCTCTGTTTCATTTTTATTAGAATCCTTTTTATACATTTGCAAAAATTGATATTTGCAAAAATGTCGATATTAGAATGTCCATCTAGAATTTTCTGAAATGTCTTGTGTATTCCCACTTGCTAAAATGTTTTACTCTCTACTATGTGCAGTGATACAAGAAACAGAAAAATAATGCAGATACCGGGCATCTGCAAGAACAGATGTTGGAATGATCCAGCTGACGGAAGGAAAGGTGAGCAGTTCTTGTTCCCTTTCCACAATAACTGGATTTTGCAGGTGCCCTGCTCTGCTGCAGGCCCCATGTGGTGTGGGAAGACTGTGCAACCCCATGCCTGTAGCAGTGTAAAACATCCAGACAAAGCACAGCTGCTCTGAAAAACTAAAGTGTCAGCAAGAACACCTTGTGTTGCCCACTCTTCAATCATCTCTAGGTCAAATCCATTCAATTTCTCAAATGTTTTTGAGGGAAGTCTAACCTTGCAAGCTGGCCTGAGATGTGAAACCCAAGCTGAGTACTTCCAAGAGGTTCCCTTCCACTGAAAAAGACATTATTCTTTCAATTTCAGCAACACCTTTCTTGATGGAAAGTAATCTCACTTCCCTCCAAGAGCATCCCTCCATAAAGTAGAAGTATTTTCACACATTGCTCTGAAGTTTACAAGAGATTTTTAATTTTAGCACATTTTGTTTATTTGTTTGTTTATTTGTGGAGGTAGATTTTATAAGTAGCAGTTTTGCTCTCTAAGATTCACTCTTAAATGTCAGGACATAACCACAGAAGAAAACAATGTTTTAGAAAGTACTAATTCAATTCCTCTGAAAACCTGTGCAGCATTACCTGAAAACAGAGAGTAAGTAAACACAAATGTAATCCAAAATCTAAAAAAAGTCACTTTCTTTGCCACTGAGGGTGAAAAACAACATTTCAGTGTCATTCACTGCTGTTTTTTCAAGATTCCCTAAGTGTTTAATCCAGCTCCTTAAAACTCCTCCTATGGAGCAGACAGGCATGAGCCAGCTGAAAGTCATCTGCAGCAATCTTCTGTCCCGCTGCCTTATTTTTGTTCGAGTTTCGTGAGGCTGGATTTTTTTTAGCATGAGATTTCAACGGAACTGAAAATATCTCGTAGCACAAACTCTGCAGCATGCTGTGAGTAATTTACAGCTGCCAAAACCATCTAAATCAAATCCCATGAGGGATTCTTCTTTCTTCAACCCATGCACGTTAGAAAACAAAAATGGCCAGCAGCCATTCTCCTTCTCCTCCTCCTCTTTCACTGAGCAGATTCCTGCAGCTGGAGCAGTGTCATTAGAAGCTGCACTTATGGACTCCAGGACAGAAGCATCGTGCAGCTTACAGCAAGCAGTTCAATTCATGACAATAGTTTCACCCTTTTTTTTTTTTTTTTTTT
>VZRQ01005473.1:552611-581875 GCA_013397975.1 Machaerirhynchus nigripectus | reverse complement strand
TTTTATGTGAGAGAATTTCAAAGGTAAACGGTGTGGTCTGGATTCTGAGCATTGCACAGTGTGCTGGCCATGCAGCTACTTGTAATTGCAGTTCATCTGACTGCATCCAAAGGCAGTCAGACATAAATTATGATTTATTGTCTAACCAACGTTCTGCCTGTACAGCATTTGAGATTGCATTTTTTAAGGCAAACACTGAGAATTCTATAAAACACCGTGCAAACCAAATACACACGCAGAGCAATTCAGGTTTTCCTCTAAAAACGCCACAGGCAGTTTTGAAAAATATATGCCTTGATTTATTCATTGAGGAAGTTGGTTTTGAAGAGGGTTTTTTCCCTCATTTTTAGATTTTCAACCTGCAAAGAGAAGCTTCAGGAGTATGCATGACGGCTAGAGCATACAAGGTGGGGAGTTTACCTTTTACCAAATGCTGCAGAATGCGTGGATGAAAACCAGCAAAAGGCACAAAGTATTGTATTAAGTCCTTGGACATACAGAAGACAGAGAAAACAACTGTTAGCCAGGCTGACAAAACACTGCTTGAGGTATGTCACCAAATAGAAAGAGCAGATCAGAGCGGAAAATAAGCAAAAAGAAACAATACCATGAGTGATATTCAGAAAGAAAAATCTAAGTGCAGAAGGACTCGGTGAATTGTAAATGTCATGTTTCATTACTGGTGGCCAAAAATCCCCACCCAGTATCATCAGTGCAAAGGAGCCCAAAGGGAGACATGCACGACCCAGAACTGCGTGGGGCCCTGTGGAAATGCAGATGGAGATGGCAAAGAGCATAAACAGAGACACTGCTGCCCACAGGGCCTGCTCAGATGCTGTTTGGTACAAAGGAGATTGTGGGGTACAAAAGAGACTGGGTTTAACTGCACATTTAGTTACTATTCTGTAGTTATTCCAGATACCTTTTGCTCCTGTTGAATGCCAGTTGTAGCTCTTCTGTGAATACTGGCAAAAAGTGGTGTGTTCTGAAAATCTATATGGGCAATAGACTGCACAGCCTGGCTACAAACTTATATTTTCCTATTTTTTTCCAGCATCACAGTGTTTCCCCTAGCTTTATTGCAGTGGACAGGCTCTCCTTTGATTTTTTTTCCCTCTTCTAGAGGACAGAAGGACTCCAGTGTTTTACTTTGCCTTGGAAAGCTGAAGGAGTGAAGCTCTCCTCCTCCTGTAGAGCAGTATGTGATATTTCATTCACTTAACCCCACCAAAGCCTCAGAAAATAGAGGCTCATCTTGCACGGCACAATGCAAATCTGTTAACATGAGATGTTGGCTGGGTTTCTGTGTGGGATGATTCCCATAACTAGGTCCTATGGTCTGCTCCACAACAAAATGCAAACTAGATTGGTTTGGGTTTTTTTAAAGAAACTTCTCATTGTCTTATGTGTCCCGCAGGCCAAAAGCAATTTTCTCCAACATTCTTTGTACCACCGCCTGCACAGTTTGTGGTAGAAGTTCATATATTTGTAAGGTCCTATTCAGAGATATTTTCAGCACACCAGAAAATGAAAAACATTTCAACAGATGAGGAAAAAATTAGCAACATATTAGCTAAAACTGACTTCCAGTTTAGAGCCATCAGAAACCACTGCTATAGTTAGTATGGAAAACCTTTCCAGTTCAGGTTTGGGTTTGCTCGGTAATTCATTTCTACAAAGTCATTGTGACCTGAACCATGCCTTCCTGATGCTTCCCTTATGCAGAAGTAGTTTTGCTCTTCAATCCTCCCAACCCCCAAGTTTCCACTATTTTTATGATGACATCATTTTTCTTTCTCTGATGACCTTTTTTTTCCATCGTGAAAACTTCTGTACAGTGGTTTTCATGCCTCCTTTATCAATAGTTAATTGCCAAGTGCATGCTGAAGAATGTCTCGTTAAACCTCCTCCCTCCAGCTCCACACAGTCTGAGTAGATTCCCCTCTTGCTTATATTAGTCCCTCTTTTATCACCAGAAGCTTGCCTGGATGTTGTCTGTGTTTGAAGAACTTCTTCTTTGGCTTTAGCAAGATTCTATTAGAAAGCATTATTTAAGCAATGCCAGCACTAAACTTTACTGTGAACTCTTCAAGCTAGGTAAAGAGTAAATTATTTCACTTTACCTTAAGTAATCTTATTTTTTAAGACAAACTTAAGAAAATTGAAAAAATATCCATGCTGCTTTAACAGTTATTACCTTTACAGGAACTCTTCAAGGCACTATCTACACAGAGATGTTCAGGAAAACTATACTAATCCAATGAAGTTGGTAATTTAAAGTGGATTTTCTAAAATGCTATAAGCTACTTAAGAGGAAATCCCTACTGAGAATTAAGAGGACCCTGACCTGATTTCATTTACTTCATTTCTAAAGAATAGATACCCAGGATTTTCATGTAAATTGGTGAATGCTTTTTAAGGAAACAATCTCAGAAAACCCACTTGTTTCCCTATATTTTACCATTCCGTGCAGATGCAAATGCATGTATGCCCATATGCACTGACACACATCCAGTTCAAACCAAAGAATGCAAAAGAAGCTCTGGTACCACCCATTTTCTCCTTCTCCAGTTCTTGC
This sequence comes from Machaerirhynchus nigripectus, assembly GCA_013397975.1. NCBI lineage: Eukaryota > Metazoa > Chordata > Aves > Passeriformes > Dicruridae > Machaerirhynchus > Machaerirhynchus nigripectus. The sequence continues at coordinate 579,297 of VZRQ01005473.1, read as the reverse complement.
CTTCCCCTAGGAAAGGGGAAATACTGCTGCATCTTCCCAAGCACCTTCCCATGCCACAGTAAAGGAGTTATAGGGCTGGAGTCTGCCCACCAAAGCAGTGAGTTCATGGGACAAGCCCAGAGAAACCTTAAATGAACATGAGTCGGTGTTAATTTGTACCAAATCTGAGTGGAATGGAAATATCTCTCTGCAAATTGTCCAGTTCTTGTTCTAACCTACAGGCCTGCAGGAAAAGCAAATTCCTGGTTTAGGATTAGAGATAATGGTGCTATCTATTTACTTATATCATACAATATTTCACTCAGTCACATGCCAACATTTTGAACCATAACTCTATTCTGTGTTTTATGCATGTTTTGTGCTTTTTACAGCAGACATACCTGGATCCCTCGCTTCACTTGTGATCTCTGCTACATGCACCAGACATTTTGCTCTTAAATGTGTCTCCCTGATTTTGTATTGCTAAAAGCAAAAACTTACCTTCAGTCTCCTATTCATTTGTTGGTATTTATCATTTCTCTCTACACTCAGTAGTTGCAATTTTTCAGCCTCCCAGCCTCTGGAGCCTTGTATGTCAAAATTAATTTAGGATGACCAATTTTTGGGGGGGCGGGGGGAGTGGGGACTGAGCAGAAATTAACATGTATCCCTCGGGTGGTTTTTGGTTGTAAGTGAATGTTTCCCCTATTTCTACTTTTCCCCTGTTTATTTCTTCTAACACTGACCTGAAGAACAGTGATTCCCTCCCTCATAAATTTAAGTGTATGCAATTGTAGCTGTACCCTGATGCCCAGCTGTGGGTGGGAAGAGCAGGCTGAGGAAGAATTCAAACATACAGAAATGATGTTTTGTTCTGTGAACTGAGAAAATATCGGGATCTCCTCCAGAGACTGAAGATGGAGGCAGCACCCTGACATATAACAGCAGTGGCCTGGTAGCCACCAACCCAGGTCACAGGAGCAAGTAGTGAAAGCCCTGTGTCTGCATGAATGACAGCAGGGATGGGAACGCCCCGTCCCCAAGCAGCTGCAATTCTAATATTACAGCAAACTATTAGCACGCACCAGGGCTTCCTGAGAGCAGGTGGGAGTGCTTCCATCGACATAATCGCTTTCGTAAAAATAGTTTGCTTGGTGGGGGCAGAAGATTAACACTTTTTGTGGTTAACAGTTTAAGGGTCAAACTGTGTTCTCAAGCCTGACCCGAAAGCTGATTAAAAGTCCATGGGTATTTGCATTTCGAAACAACCCATTTCAGTGTTCCAACACAATTTTGGAGTAACGGCCCATAGGAACATAAAATATGCAGGAAGCAATTGGCAAAGGAGACAATTTTGACCAGAGTTTTAAATTATCTGAATGAGTCAAGCCAAAACCAGCAAGAAAGTCTACATTAGTAAGTGATAAATGTATCAGGGATTTACAGGCGTAACGCTCTTCATCAGAAAACAGCAATAAATATTTGCTTGTAGCCTATAAAACTAAGAATGCTGAATTATTAAGATCAATGCACTCTGATACATTAATATAAATACAAAGTAACAATTACTCATGTCTAGGTCTCAGAAGTAAGACAGCACCATGTAAGAATGTTGAAGAACACTTACATTTATTAGTAACAGAGGAGGATGCTGCATAAATTCAGATCAGCCCCCTAGGAGTAAGCATATTCAACTTGGCAGGCCAAGGCCGCTTGTGCATAACAATTCCGAGAGACTTGGCTGAAGAGATCTCTGACCTGCTGTGATGCTCTTGGATGCACGCTGGAAGTGCAGGGGAGCAGTGAAAGCCTAGAACAGCGTCAGTGTTAAGTGAATGGGATGAACAGGGGAGCTCTGCTGACAAGTCCTGATATTTTTTCTGGGCAAGAAAAACACAAAAGTCAGGAAGGGATCCCATTCATAAAAAAGCCAGAGAGCAAAGATATAAATAAAGCTATACCATATATTTCAGTGGAACATAAATCTTGTTAAACAGGGCATGCTAAAGCAGGCAAATGCAAAGTTGTGTATTTAGGAACAAAGACTGGGAGCCAAACCAACAAACTGAGGCTTGTGTTTTGAACAGTGGTGTGCCTGAAAAGGGATAAGGTGTCACAATGACAAGAACACCATGTGAACTTTCAATGTAATGCTCTGGAAAAAACAAGTAACTGTTTAAACTGGGGAGTACTGAGTGGGACTTGAGGTAGTTTTAATCTAGATTTTCAAAGCTTTTGAAGTAGAGGTACCACTACTGGACTACTGTATACAGTCCTGTGCAGGTATTTTGTAAAGGATGGTTGAAAGTTCAATGGGATAGAGAAAAGAAACAGCAAAATTACTTCTGATTTCGAGAAAAATGTGTTTCAGAAGAAGATGCGAGGAGCTGTGCCTGCTTCATAAACCAAAGGAAGACAGGGTGAGTTTACTACAAAGCAGGAATATGCTCACAATATAAAACATGAAATATAAGAGAATTCTTTGATTTTCTGGAGGAAGACTTGACAAGAACCAAAACAGGAAGCTGAAGCTCTTTTCTGAGGGAAAGAAGACACATGTTCCTAGCAGTGGGATGATATCTCCTGTTACAGGTGGTGCTGAATTCTCCTGCTTCTGAACCTTTCAGATTAAGCCTGTGTGCTTCTCTAGAAGATATTCTTCAGCCAAATAGTAAGTTGATTGAATAAGATGCTGCAATCTCTGGTAGATGGAAAGGTAATGAGGCAATATAAGGGTCTCTTTGGTCCTTAAACTCCATATATCTAAACTGCTGATATTTATCGCAATTAGAAGGTTGGCAGGTCTCCATGGATTTTCATCGAAGTAAGAAAAAATGTTGTTAGAAAAAATGGTAAGACTATTCCTTACCCCACACAAGGATACATAAATCTACAGGCTTCTCAGATGATCTCACTAAGTAGTAACTCATTTAGTCCCCGTGTTGATTGAACTTTGAGACCTTTGTGTTAAAGCTTTGAACAAGGAAAAAGCTTTGCCTTTGGCTAATGATGATGGTGATGACTTCAAGGGAGTTTCATTCGCTGTGTGACCCTCTTAATATTTAAATAAATAAATAGAAGCTCAATATGTGTGTTTTCCCTATCATATGATAGCAAATATAAAAATAATGAATACCACTTTACATTGTAAAACAAAATACAAGCAGCTAATGTTATTTATTAGTAGGAAACTGTAAAATACTATAGCTAATCAGATGTAATATGTAATAGTACTATGAAGAAAATCCTACAAAGGCCACTTAGGAGCCATCAGAAGGATATTCAGTCTACACTCCTTGTGGTTTACAGCATATCCCCACTGCTAGTGGAAAAGATGATCTGCAGTGTTGAAGTACAAATACTTTTATTTGTGTTTTTTAGAAGAGTCACTATTGGGAAAGTTATCAAAGCTAGAAAGCCAGAAACACTCACTAAACTTCACTACAAAGAGGATGCAGACATCACAGGAGGGATCAGTTGCCCTACTCAGCTCCTCTGAGCTTCAAAACCAGAGGCAATTTGAATCAGAAGTAAAGCTGAAAAAAAAGAATTGAAATAAAGCAACTTCATTTTTCTCCAGTACAGATGGGCCAAATTCTATAATGCCAAATTCCATAATTCCCTTCACTTTCCCTACCAGTGGCATGAATCCAGAGGATCTCTGTTGACAGGAGAGGTACTATCAGGAGTACAGTCTGCACCCGCTTCCGCACTGAACAGCTCTGGAATAGGTGGATATGACAGTAAACTTGCAGCAAAGCCTGTGAGAGTAACCTAATGTTTGCATTAGGTTCTGCATTATGTTGCTTTGCTATTTCCTTTTGCATCCTGGATTGTTAACTGTTCTAGCCTATCCTATACTCTCCTCTGTAGGCTCAGAAGGAAAGAACAGGGAGAGGTATTTCTGTTTGCACGTTCGTCATGCTTTACATCTTGCAATGTTTATGGCTTTGATGTGACTTTTTAAGGAAAAGCTTACTCTGGGCTTTGTGGGGGCAAATTTGCCACATTCTCCCACTTCATGATTTCAGCCAAACTTACTCCAGAAGTTCTGGTTTTAATATCCTAATGCATTTTTTCAGTTCAGAATCACAGAAAAATCAATACACAGGAAAGCAACACCCTCAGACTATGCAGAGTTCCCCTGTTAAATTACCATCTTCAAGCTCTCTTGATCAGGTCTGATTTCCTCTTTAAACCCCTTTAAAATCTCTTATGAGCCTTGGATATCCCTGTAGAGCATATCCTGCTTTCAAACATGCTTTCACAACTGCTCCCAGTTTCAAGAGACTTAATAACAAGCAGCACTTCCCCCGTCTGGGCAGCAGAAATCTCTCCAGCAAGGCAGGGTGCCTTCCTTGCCTTGACTTTCAAAGAGAGCAAAAGCTTTGGGGACACCCATACACTTCTGTGCTGCCAAGTTACCCTGGATGGTGAGGCCCCCTCCACATGAAATAAAATTCCTGGTGGACACCAACTTCTTGGCAGTGGGTGCCTGACATGCACGGCACCATCTTGAACAGAACCATCTTGAACACCGCCACTCGGATCCAGGCAGTGTTTTAAACCTTGTCCTTCCTTTGATTTGAATGACTTGCCCAGACTGGCCAGCAAACAGCTGCTTTTTGTGTAGGCTGTCAGGGATGACAGCAATTAACCCCCCTGGCCAGGCCAGTAGAGTTTTTAAAATAATTACGTCCTCCCATCCCTGCTCTCCCAGCATCTCTCTGATGCAAATGCCCCCCACTTTAGTGGCCAGTGCCTTCTGTTAATGAGTAATTTCTAGCCACTTGAAGTTGCATTTGTGCTCCAAAAGGCAGAAGACACAACCTTCTTGGATACCCAAAAGGCTAGTAGTAAGTTATTTAAGAGAGGAGAAATTCAGAATGGCTAAAGTTAATGAATCTTAGGGCAGTGGTATAGTAAAAAACACACATAGCAAGAAAGTAAAGTAAGAGTATCGTGAAGCCTGAAAAATTATCTGAAAATTTTTCATCTCCTCTATTAATAAAAGGGGTTATTGAACATCGCAACAGGCAGCACTGAACTGTTTATGAAAGTATCAGCTAAGAGGACTAGAATAGCATCCTGTAAGTTTTACTGTTGTAAAAGCAACAGCTGGAAAGCCAGCAGAATAGATGAACCAATTCAAATGATGTCTTTAACTGTTAAATGATTGACCATCTTAGGTCAACAAGTTTTATAAGCAATTTAAAAAAAAATTAAAAATTAACACAAATTGCAATTACAAGGAGCTCCTTTGCAGACCAACAATGAAAGCTTCTTGAGCTGCAGTTTGTGAATATACACCATATAACTTGTCAGGCCACCAGGAGAATGGGTGTCAGTTTTATTAGTCAAATACCTCCTTTTCATCCTAAAAGCTTGGTGTTTGAAGATGGCAGATATATTCTGATCAAAGGCTTCCAAAATGGTAACTTAAAAGAGTACATACTCCATACTGTTCCATGCAAGGAACAAGCTTCTTTCATGTCACTTTCCTTTTTTTTAAGAATTTTTAATAAAGTTTAGGGCAGAAGAGAAAACTGTAGTCAGTTCACGAATCCAGCAAAGTGATCAGAATTTGCAGATAAGTAAGTAATTTAAAGCTAATCACCGTGTTAGATGCTGGTAATGTTCAAGAGGTAGTAAGGCCTTAACTTGGGAGATGCTCTTACTGTTGTCAGCCATGTGATCCATATTCAGGCACTGATGTGTCCCCTATCACAGTTATCTAAAAAAACACCAGTAAGCTCATCTGGATAAGAAACCTCTGTGGGTTGCTTGAAAGGCAAGGATAAATGGCGAAGGAACTGGTAAAGCTTTCCATCTTAAAAAGTCAAGAATCAGTGAAGGAAAGGCCTGGTGAATCCCTTCTGGTCTGAGATAAGCAGAAAGTTACTAAAAAGCTTTGTTAAAATATTCATAAATCCACAGGGATTGAAGAACTGGATTTCCTGCAAGCCTGTTAAACAGAACCAACCTTAAAATGAACAAACCAAAGCATTATGTAAGGGAAAGATGGTGGGCAGGCTTTTGAAAAAGTGGATAATATGGCAGTTTCTTCAAACGGGATAGCAAAGGACATATGGTAACATGCTGAGAAGAGATGTTGGGTGATTTGTGACCAAAAGGTTTTTATTTACTGCTCAACTCTCCAAAAGCCAACAACTTTTAAACTCCTTTAGGGGCTTCTTCCCCACAGAACCACAAAATAAAAATAAAAAAAATTTTATATACATATATATATATATACACACACACTGAGAATTCTTGGATAACAGACTTCAAAGGAGGAAGTGAGTACTATCATAGAAAGTCTGAATGTAAATAAGGCAGCAGGAACAGATGTGTTTATGACCAAATATGGTCTCCTTAGACCTATTTACCAAGATCCTGTGCAATAAAACAGTAGTTTCTCTTTGAGAAGTAAAATAACAAAAAAAATTTTAAACCCCAGGTAATTCCAAAGCTTGAAAATTGTGTGGGTTGGACTTCTTGTCCCTGGATGTAGAAATAATTAAGCAACAGGACCTTATAGTCATGGCAGGAACAATATGATTTTGAAGATACATTGAGGACAGGCACTTATGCTCTATAAAGGTCCTACAGCTCATCTGTTTGTGGATTGTTGGATTGAATGTCTTCAAGGGGAAGGCAGTTGATGAGGCGCTGCTGACAGCTGACAGCTGTTCATTTTGGCCATGAGAAATTCAGCAGAATCCTCAAAATTGAGCAAGTGAGGGACAGATCAGAGGCAGGACCTGCAATAACTCTCTGGGAAACACTGAGCACAGGATCCCTCACACAGCTCAGCTTCTACACTGAAAATTGTTAGACGAGAGAAAAGGAAGGTGTCGGATTTCCATGTTTCCAAAAAAAAAGTCTCAGAAACTCCTGCGGATTAAAGGTGCAATTAAATACCTGCATATCTCAAGTCCTCAGAAAGTCTAAGAAATGAAGTAAGAACAGAAATTTCTCAGATGGGCTGGAAAAAAAAATTGTGAAAATGAATATACTCCCTCACATTCTTTTCCTGTTTCACCACGTACTTGTGTGTGTACCAGACAGCATTTTAAAGACTTGAAAAGCTGTTGTCATTAATTTCATCTGGCAATAGACAGAGCCAAAACCAAACAGTTCCATACTATTAAGGCCTCCCACAATGGGAAATCAAGGGTAGCACATTGTTACAGAGCTCAGCCGAAGTAAGAAACTCGGCTGAAGGATGCTTTATACTTGAGGACAAAGCCATATTTGTAGGCTAATACAGAATTAGAATGGTGTGAGAAAATTTCTGGGATGAGTGCTGCATAAGAAAGAGATTAAGAAAGAAAAAAAATTAAAATTAAAGACACTTCTTTACTTGGCCTTCCTTGAGATAAATAGGAAAATACTCCTTTCCCTTCATCTTTCTCTCTTCACCATCTTGGTAAAAACAGAGAATTCTTCACTCAATCCAATATATATTTGTCTTTGCATTATGACAGCTGTCATGCACTTTGGAGATGGATATCAAATATTATTCTAAATTTGTGATAAAAAATCAAGAAGTCCTCTTTTCTATTGGCAACAGCAATCAGCAATAATTGTATAAAAGCTCTCATCTGACCTTTTTGCACTTAGGAGCAACAGATGTGGATGAACTTAAGGAAAATTTGAATAATTTCTACAACACGTGCAATTTTAAATAGAAGTAGATACCTCAGCACTCAGAATGAGAGAGAGGACACACAAGCTACTCATATTCCAGGTGTGATTTGATCAAAACCAACTTTAATAAAATACTATTTCTACCCATGTATCTGCCTCTGTAGCAATTCCGTGTATATTCTGTGTAGTGACTTTTCCTCCTGGAGAACCTCTTGAGATGCAAGCTGCTTTGCTGTCATCCTGGGTTGCGCCAGGGACCTGAGGTGACAGAAATATTCTGAGTGGACTTGACCCTGGTCCTCGTAGCATCCCCTTGCATCTGCTGGGCTGCCCACTGCCTGCCCCTCACACGGAGTTCACTTGGTGCAGAAGGAAGAGAGGATATCCCTCTTGCTGTGAGACCCTACACGTAGAATGATCAAACCTGGAAGGTATCAAGTCTCATCCTTGAACCGCCCTCTCCTTTCCTCCTTAAAGCTTGCTAATTCTGGGACACCTTGGCACCAGATGGAGAAGCTCACCAGTTCACATTTCTAGAAATCAGTCAGAAGATGAAAAAGTGTCTTTAAACCCAAGTTCTATTCTTTACTCACACAGAAGGCAGAAATTCACCAGGGACTAAGCCCAAATTCCTAGTCATGGTATTTTTTATCAATAATATTGATTATTTACATATTGCACGTACACTATTCACATACTACTTTTCTTTAAATTTGTTAACAGGCATAATACTTCTGTTAAGTGAATTGTATTGTGTTAATGCTTTTGTGAATCTTGAATATCTTATTTTGCAATTTCTGCATGTTCTAGCTTTGTTTGGACTGGGTTTTTTTAATTGTCTGAACAGAAAACTGTCTTTCATTTTGGTTTGGGGTTTTTTTTATTTATTTAATGGAAGGTAAATAGCTTAGGTAGTGCCTGGCCTCATGATCATGTGCCAGACAACATCTGGGGAGAATTATCAGCAGTAATGTTTCTGTAGACAAGATAGTCTAAGAGAATGAGCATGGTGAGTTTTCTAGGGAAAAGCACAGAAAGATGATTCTGAAACAAAAGGGAGAATCTGGATACTTGGAGAAGAGATAGTAAAAAATCAACTGAACAGAAAGTAGGTGAAAGCAGCCAGGAATAAGCAAGAAGGAGCAGGGTTGATGTACCCAAATAAACTGTTATTTCTTCCTACTCAGGCAGATACATCCCTGACAGAAAAGGTGTCTCTAGCCAGAGACTTTCTTCTGTGCTTTTCATCCCAGTTTGCTTCTCTGCAAAACCCAGAGTGACTAGGAGAAATCCTAAAGTGTCTTAATAGACCAAGGACATAAAAGGCTCTAGATGTGTGAGATCAAATTCAAGCCTTGAGCCCATGCCTCAAGCCCTTATAGATTACTGACAGGCAGTCACTGGCACACAGTAAAGGTGCAGACCAGTCTGACCTCTGTATGGTTTGCACTGTGCAAATTCTTACCTCTGCTGAACAAAAGTAGAAGGAATTTATCTCAGATCACACAGATAATGCTTATCTCACTGGAGTTCTGCCAGTTGGCTACTGTATTCATACTTCTGTCTTTCTGGGTCAGCCTCACATAGTATCAACAAGGGAAAATTCACTCAGGCCACTGGAACTGATTTATACCCACAAGAATGTGGATTTTGACTTTTTTTCTTTATGCTACTTCCCCTTTACAGTAATTTTTTAAAGGTTTTTTCCTGTAATGTTCTTGGGCTTCATGTGCCTGATACTGCAAAGGCAAATACAACTAACTTCAAAGGCCAGTCCAACTGCAGTCGTGGCTTGCATGGTACAGGTTTGGCCTGCTGAGCTCATGAAAGCAAAGTTTCATCTGTTTTGTGGATTGGGCTCTTGACCTGCCATAAAAATAAATGCTATCTTCTCCCGTTATTAAATGGTAGGCTGTTTCTTGTTACTACTGTGGTATACGCATCTCTTCCATATGCCTGTCATTAAAAATAATAAATTGGGTTCCCTTATCTCATGGAGATCTCTTATTTTGCTCTCCTGTTTTGGTCTCCTGTTCATTTCCACACAGTCTTGCCGGCAGACTCACACAGTTTAGATTAAAAAAAAATGCAGCAGCCTTTTTCCCCCTGACAGCAGAGACACAAGCAGTTCACACCTTCATCTGATGTTCCACTTAACCAAGAACACTCTCTGAATGCACAAGGGAAGCAAGACAAAAAATCCTACACCATGTAAGAGGAAATTATTTTGTGTACAAAGATTGTATTCCCACAACGCTTCAGCATTGTTGAAACATTAATTGAGTGTTTATCATGCTGCCATTTTGTGTTGCTCTGTTAATTCATTCTCTGTGTATTTTTCCTATGGCATGAAACTGCAAGTGTCTCTTTGTACCCTGCAATAGCTGACCAGGATCTTAAGTATTTTAGAGATTGAACACTTTACTTTTAACAACGTTGCTGTTCTGATGAGTTATCAATTATCACTGATATATTCAGCACAGTCACTTCACTGACATCCTGCTGATACTTAATAACAGTCTTGGTCCTCCCAACTAAATTCCTCTTACTTCCTCCAGTGAGTGGTACACTTTGCAGTGATTGTACCACAGGACACAGAATTCTTTTTCTGCCTATCTCTTCAGCAAGTAATTGCATCAAAATCAGCAAACCTCCTTTTACTTCTACATGTAAATTAATTACAGTAATTTTGTTTAGTGAAGGATGAGAATTCACAGGTTTCGTTGCACTAGAGGTGCACTTTGTCCTATCCCACTACAAGCACCTAAAACACCCCACTGATTTTACACTGTTAACATCCATTGCAAACAGTTCTCACACACTTCTCTGGATAACAAATCATCCAAAGGCAATTTCTGTCTTGAGGATTTGTCCTTTTTTATCCTTTTGTTATGGTTAGCTTAATTCATTAGTCCTAAATTATTCTTCTGTTGAAAGAGGCAATTTTAAAAGCCTTTAGTTTATCTCTGTTAGAAAAAGTTCATTATGCTCCATTTCAGAATACTTTTTTATCGAAGCAGCATCAAAATATGAAAAGTGAAGCCTCCCAAGATATACCACTGATCACTGTGATCATCTTCTTCTTTCATACTCGCCACCACAGCGTTATTTTCTTGTCAGGAATCACATTGTGTCTGAAGTTCTGCTAACACATGAAGATGTGCTGAGAAGTCGTGCTGATGAACGTGCTGTGGATTCATTAAACGTGTGTGTCTTCTGAGATGATCTCCAGGAAAATGTCTCAACCATACCATGGCCACTTAGACTCTTTGAAAAAAAGAACAGCTGATGGACCAAACCAGATGACGTTGCTCAGTGGTTTTCCCTTACAATCAACTAAAAATTTGCCAGCCAGCAAAGCTAATGTTTACTCACTGCTTTCATTTTCACATGCTGTTTTCTTGCTCACAGCTCTACTTGTGTGTGTTTTCAGAGTGTTTCATACATGACCCCAAAGTCCAGTCCCACTACTACCCAGTGTAAGGACTGCTCCTATTAATTGTAATCCTGCTGCCATTAACTGCAATTTGCTTAGAAGCTGGCCTAGTCACAATTAAATGGAGAGTCATTTGGAAAATGTATAAATTAATATTATCAGTGGGTTTAGCTCTGTTTATATTGAATTCATCTGCTGAGCATCTCTTTACATTCCCTCCATGGCATTTCCATGCATTGTTCCAATCTCTCCCCAGTGTTCAACTAGAAGGACAATGGGAGAAAGTAGTTCCACATTTCCATCTATCTGTACACAAATGGACTCAGCCTGTGCATTTTTTCTTTTCTTATTTCTGCCCCCCAAAAGAGCTCCCTGGGCAGGAAAGGAATTCTGGATCAGGCCTGTCCATAGTTGTGTGTTCCCCAGCATCCCACAGAGGGATGTTGTTGCTATTATTTTAACAGCAGATCTCTGCTGTTGTTTCTATTTTAATGGCAGATTTTAAAGCTTCCGCTGACATTGGTACAGACCCTGAAGCTCAGCTAGAGAATCAGAGGTGGTGAGCAGATGGTGATACAAAGGAGGAATGTTGTATCTATAAATATTCTGATGAAATTCATATCCAATGTTCCACACAAAAGCCAACAAGCTATACTAAACTCTTCATATGGGGTTTAAATTAGTCTTATGTGGTAAATGGGTTCTTAATCTGGGTTGCCTAACAGAGAACTCTTTACTCGGAGGGTGTAACTATTTATGTCAAAGCATTTTAAAAAAATATGAAAGGTTAATTGTGTACTAATTGTCATTTTAAAATGTCACCATTTACCAAATAAGGGGTAACATTTCATTCTGAGTTGTCAGAGCTTCTAACATAGACCAAGAGGAGGGGCAGTAGCCAGGGCACAGCAATGAAATGCTCCTGGATAGTTTTGTCACAGTCAGAACTAAGGTAATGTTACAGTGCATGAGTTGAATGTGCAGCAACTCAAATCTCCTTGTGGAAAAATGAAGTGCAATATCCTTTAAACCAAGGTGCCAAACAGGTCTGCAAACCACCCTATGGACATCTCTGTGAATCTGCAGTCTCTGAACCAGCAGTTCTGAGGTTTGATGTTCTGTTTATACCTTCAGGTTCTAATTTTTTTGCTAATGGTGATACACTGATTTTTGTTAGCCACCTCCTTATATGAATTTTGGGAAAGGAGAGGAAATGCTGTTTAGAAGACCTCTGTCAGGAACAAAGGGGCACAGGGAGTCAGTGCCTCTTAACAGCATGTGCATAAGCTTCATGCAGTTGAGTTTGTTTCCTGAAGTGGCACTCCGATCTGAAAGCTGAAGAATGAAGCTGTACAAATGACAAAAATATGTGAAAGTATAGAACATTATTTTTTCATTGTCTCTTCATAAACACATAAAATAACTCTGGCCTAAAGCATCTCTTCTGAACACTGGGTTATAAAAGTAAGGAGATAGATTTCCTGTCCATGTGTCAAACATTTTAGCTGTATTTCTTAGGAAATTAGTCTCACAGAAGGCCATCAGTTGGTATATTTTCCTTTTTCCCTTAATATTCTCACCCACTGATCCAAACTGACTCACTGGTCAGCTTCTAACAACTTTGACAGAAGAACAGCAGTGTCAAATGAATTACATTTCTACACATTTTGTGAAAATCAAAAACAAATTAGCACCTTCAATGAAGAGGCTCTCTTGACTACTTGCTCTATATGCTGAGCCCAGCAGAACATCCTCAGACAGGAGCCAGATGGAGAAAACATTCGCCTGCCCCTGGGATGCTGTGAGATACTCAGGGGAATATATGGGGAGCTGAAAATGTTGGTAAACAACAGGATACAGTCATCAGGGAAGGGGCAGGAAGAACTATCATTTCTGGTGACATCAGAACATGATGCCAATCATTTGTCCAGCTGCTTGCAAGCAGCTTGTTTCTTTCTCAGAAATACCCTTTAAAAATCATCAAGTGTTCAGGGCCCAGAAGAAGAGCAAAACTAGGCTTTTGGGGTGGAAAATGCTTATAAAATCTTCCTGATGTGCTGGTATGTGCTTGTTCATATTATATTTTACAAGATCTAAGTAACAACATCTCAACTGTGCTCTGCAAACAACTTTCAGTAACCTAGCTGCACCAGTGTGCAAGAAGACAGAATGAGAAGTAAAGATTACCTCTCTTCTACATAACTTTCCTACAACTGAAGTCCAAAAACAGACTAACAGCAAAACAGCTTTGCCCAGCTTTTACCACAGGTTGTTAGCGAGAAAAAAAGAAAGAAAGAAAGAAAGGAAGGAAGATGATTTCTCACCTAACAGCTCAGTGCTCTCCCATTCCCATTATTCATGTTGGATCTAATAGCTGTTGGTGCTTTACCAAGCTCTGCAAGATGACAGCAGGTTTGCCATCTATCTCGACCACCCCTAGCACAAGATAAAGTTAGCCTGTCATGGCTAGACTAGATTTTTCAATTATGGTCATGCACGTCAAGACCATACTTTAAAACTTGATACACGTTTGAAGGCATGGAAATAATTTCAGCACACCTTTTTTTTCCCCCCGCGCATTTTCAAATGCAGTTTAGGCTTTTAGGTTCGTGTAAATGCCTAAATGGCATCTGATGTATTTTCCAGCTCCCAGTGACTTCAGTGAGACTACTTTTCTGAATAAGGGCATATAAAGGGTCACAATTTAATTTTGTTCAACATTCTGTCTGCTGTTGACACCACACAAGGTGGTTTAATAAATATAGCAGTTTCTGAATGGACTAACCTAAAGTTCCAACATCAGAACTGCTAAACAAACAAAAGAAGACCATGCATGAGGGAAATAAAATCAAAGTCCCACTGGAATTCCATGGCAAGCAACAAAAGGACTTGAGAGTTTTACACTAAAATGAAAATACAGGATGAAAATAAAGAACCTGATTCCTCACCTCACAACTAAAATAATTTCAATATATACTATTTTAATAGATATTTCTGCTTAGAGCTATATACTTATAAGATGAAAAATTACATTCCTCTCTGAAGGGCCTGTCCCTTACTAAAGTTACACATCACATCTAGCATGTCTATAATTGAGGTATTAAAGAAATATACTTTACTCCATATTCTCTCTTGTTTATTTTGTGCCACAGACAGAACTCTGTGCAGTTTCCACTTCCCTTGCAATTAGGCGCTTCTCCTACAAACACATAAATGTGAGCTCACCTTTCCTGCTGGGAGGGATTTGGATGGGAGGCTCGCTGCAATAAAGGACATGAATACATTTTGGCAGGATCAGGGCCTCAGATAGCAAGGAGGAAATGGGCTAACAGAAACCACCTTTGCAAACATAAAAAAGGAAAACATCCCATGAACAGAAATTAAAGTTTTATACACTTTGAAGTGCCAGAGAGAGTATTTAAAAGGAGAAGAAACTGGAGGACATCAGAAATTATCTTTTTTTTTTAAAACCAAGTAGAGAGTGTCCCTTTAAGGATTTATGGCATGGCACAGCCCAGGGTTTGCTTCGTTTGGCATTGACTAAACTATTGTTGTCTTTTGCCAAGAAATTCAGTGACTGAAAGTGCAGCTTTTTCTTCCTCACAGCTGTTTGCTCGCACATTATCAAATATTTTCCCTCCAGCTTTTGCCCTTGCCTTGCTCACGGGATGTAAATGATGCAGGAATTTCGGCTGCTCTGCTTCAGTTTAGCAGAGTGATAATCTTAGTCAAACACTTGCAATCTGTCTTTCATTAAAAGAGTTTTTTGCACTTCTGTTGAACACAGTGAATTTTTTGAATTGCCCTTTAAATGAAGACTTCGCATCCACTTTTGCCTGGAGGGAAACCCGTGCTGCCACAAATATATCTGCTGGATAAAGGGGAATGCTCTTGCTGAGTGATTCTCACCAAAGACAGCAGACAGTTCTACCTTCAAGTCCTGAACATTACCTACTTGCTGCAAATTTTACTGGACAAACCTATACATGAAACAGTGCTTCTCTCATTAAAAAGCAAGGCCTTTTTTTGCTGGTCTATACAAAAACAGGTGTGAAAATTCCATTGTAAAATGAAAGTAGCTTTCACTGCCAAATGCATGAAACCTCTTGCAAAGCACAATTCTCTTCTTTTTAGCCATCAAATGTAACATCAGTATCTAACACTTGTTGCCATAAAAAAATACAAGTGCAAAAAAAGGAAGGGAGAAGACTGGTATTTCTAAAATACCTAAAATATGTTAAATGTTTAAATACAGTGTTTTAGTGTCCCTAGAAAAAGATTATACTACATTCCTATACAAAAATCATATCAAAAATACTAGTGTTCCATGGAATATATAATATATACATAAAACCATAATTTAAATTATATATAATATATAAGTGTACATATTATAGATCTCTCTAGAGAGGGAGAGACTTATACATGCACATGAAATGGAGAAAGTGTATAGCAAGTAAAATGGGATTCGAACTCTGTCCAATATTAAACAGTCATTTTTTCTGAGCTGGTAAGAGTAGTAGGAATGTCTTCACTGAAAAAAAATCCTCAGTTCTTAAAAGAAACCTAGAACAAAAGCAAAAAAAATAGAGGAAGAACTACATTCACTAAAAATGGGGAATATTAAACATTTGGTATAAGTCATCATCACTGTTATGCGTTTGTTTAAATACGGTAATAGGATGCACTAGATTTCTCAGTTGCTTGCTGAATTCGGCCCCAAATGAGAACCTACAGACTCTTCTGAGGGAAAAAAAACCCCAAATATTTTAAAATAACTTTTGAAGTCACGTCCTCATAAAAAATATAACCTTTTTCATCTGTGTCAGGATAGTCAAAATGTAATTGAAGAAAATGAAAATGTTAGATCTCCAGTTTGGCAAATCCCCTGTGCAAGGGACACAATCACTGACTTATTCCCGTGCTTTTCTTATTAAACCAGGATGCACTTTGAGCCAATAAATTGAATTGGGAATCCTGGTATTTTTAATTGCTCTACAAACTCTGCATAGGCCTCCAGCTTCAGATTCCTCTGCCCTCACAAATGAGAAATTACTGTTTTCTAATACCTTGCTTATTTTTAAAATATACAAGAATAAAGGAGGTTTTTCACAATATCTTAGACAAAGAGGAAACATAGCTCAGGAATTTCTGATTCAATTTTTTTCCACAAAATATCCCTTTATAAATGGATATCTCACCTGTGTTTTATTGTGCACTGAAAAAAAATCTCAAGACCTCTGCTCCCTTTCACAAAACTCTACTTTTTTTTATTTCTGCATTCTTCATTTAGGGTTTCCCCTGTACTGAAATTTGATTTCCTACTCAAATATCATCGACCCTTCTTTTGAATTTATTATTAAATTATGTCAAACTCAGACCACAAGTAAAGTAGTGACAAATCCTGGTTGATGCCCCCGTTTCCCTTATGATGGAGATATCAGGGAAGAGTTAGGAGTATCTGACCTGCTGTGCTCAAAGAGGCAATTCTGGCATGTGCAACAAAGATGACACCTTAGTATGTACATGGGAAAAAATTTAGCCAGCCACAGTGTAAACAGTGTGAATGTTGCCTTATTAAAGGAGGGAGACTGACCAGCAACAACTGCAAAATATTACCCTTTGTACAGCTGCAGTGTCCTGGCTGGGAATTGGTGCTCTGCTGTGCTGTTAAATGTGAGCGAAGGACAGCACTGGGCTGTCACCAAGAGTCACCAGTCAAAGTACGTGCAACGGCCCAAGTGCTAACAATGAATCACCTCCTGCTTGAGTAATAGAGTTGGACAAACACCCTCACTTACAGGAGAAAAGTCACGACTCAGACAAGTCAAAAATAATACAACTGTGAATGTAGAATTTAAAAAAGGAAGCAGAAATCATGGGGGTGGAAGACTAAAAAAGGAATTCTTATTTGTCAGGAAAAAAAATGCAAAATAAGTAGTATTCACTTCATTAGATGACCATAATAATAAGCTTTTTCTTCCCATTTGTCTGCACAGCAAACATCATTGTAAATGGTACAGCAAATAGCAACTATCTGAGATGTAATTATTTATATTTTATTTCATGACTGTCAAGAATATCCATGAATACTCAGTAATTCTTTGAATATTCACATATTAAATGATTGAGGGTCAGTTCACAAATACACGTTCTCATTCAACTGCAAATAATTGTAACAAGAAACCATTGCTATTCTTTGTAATTCTTCATTTAAGTTCGGGGATCCTAGACAGAATGACATTTCAAAAAGCATCTGCTGCTGTGCAGAAAAGCTGGTCCCTCTCCCTTCCAGCCATGCCCCCAGGAAAAACACACAAACAAACAATACAACAAGTACAGATCTTGAGTAGAGGGGGAGACTGAATTATCTGAAGTACTTGATTATTATAAACTGAGTTTAATTATGTCCTTACCAATAAGAAATGTGCTATGTATAATTTAATTAGCAATCAGGAATTGCCTCTAGGTATACGTATAGAATAAATAACTACACTCACTGCAGTAATGTGTAACATAGTCTCTCTGCCACGTAAAAGACTTCTGTATACCAACAATTTAAATATTAATGCTATAAAGCACTGAAATATATGATGTTTATAGTCAGTGAAAATCCATAATGTTCAGCCAATGCAACTGCACAATAAAATAGACTGAACTCCATGTGTAACATCTATTAACTATAAAAAGGCCAAAGACCTGAATAAAGTAGCAAAAGTTGCAAACAGGATTTTGAATGTTGTTCTAAAAAATCCTGTGGAGCTCACTATAAGAGAAAATATTTCCTCTAGAAGAGTATTTATAATTTATCCTGAAATTCCTAATATTTTTACATTAAACCGTGGAGAACAAAGATTATGGGAAGAAACCTTGCTCTTTTTCATGAAAGCTTCTGGTTAATTGAGAGGTTTTCCCTTTCCTCTCTCTTACATATCTAAACGAAAACAAATTATTACATTTGCTCATACAGTGTCTTAAGTTGTCTTCAGAAACCATTTTGAACAGTATATTTCATGTATAGGAACTATTATTCTGGAGAAAAAAAAAAAAAAGAACAACACAGGAAGGTACCCAGATGCAGGGAGAAAGTCTGAAAATAGTTTCTAATTTCTTCTCATGCTGAGAGCAGCCGGTGAGTAGGAAATGAAGCCCTGAACCTCTCCCTTTCCCACCTCATTCTCCTCTTCCTTCCCAGCAGTGATCCCTCTCTCTGGTTTTCTATCTGTTTTCTGGTTTTCTACTCCTTTGCCCCTATTAACTCATCTCTTCCTGATTTCACCATCATTTCATTCCCAGGAGGGTAATGTACACATGTGACTCAACATGAACACAGAGGTGACTCGGTTCATTCCCTGGTGCATTTCATCCTTTGTCCCCGCCAAGTGAGCCCCTCAGACAGATACAGGACTCCCAGTCCTCGTCCAGCTAAGCTACGGCACAATTATTCTTGATTTGCTATTTTTCTATCACCTCTCAACCCAAGGACAAGTCAGCACCTACCTATGGACATTCCAGTCCTGAGGGTGTCTGAGAGCACAGCCAGGAGCAGGGCATCTGACATTGCAACAGAACAGAGGCAAAAAATGTCCCAGATATTTTCCATCCCCCTTTGGGGCTGAACTGCTTCTCTGTGGAAGGCTGTAACCATACTGTACTTTCTTATGTGCCCTGTATGTGCTCAGTCCAACCTCTTTTCATTTTTTTCTAAATCAATTATTCCAACATTACCCGGGATAAATGATGCTCAGCACCTTAATGTAACTTGAGCAAACAGTCTTGAAACGCTCTTAATAACCAGCCAATTCACAATCAAATCTTTCATTCTGAGAAGCAGACTGAGGTTGTTTTTTTTCTTCCTGAAGTTGCATTATACGTCTGTATTTTCACAAAAGCTATTAATTATTGTCCATTTCTGTGACGGCACACTGCCAGGCACTTCCACAGCTGCCCTCCCTTTCCCCAGCTCAGGCACAATTTCCTGAGTTAGGGAGTAAACAGAATTACACTGTACGGAATAATCCAAGCAGTCTCTAATGGGGCAGCGTGGGCTTTCTGTCGCTCCGTCAGTGTTGCAGGGACCTGCATAACAGCACTGTGATCTTGCAGTTTATGTGGCTAACACGCCCCAGCATCGAAGTGAATAATGTGGCTGGCTTGCCACTGGGCAGATGGAGACTTTGCTAGGCTTGTTTGATGGTAAATGAAGACTTTTTTTATTTGCTCCAAAGAGCTTGGCACAGGAAACCCCCAAATCCTACAATAATAAATCTTCTATTTATCTTTTAAATTCTGGAGCAAAATAAAAACCATTAGGCACCCACAGCCGTGGGTTAAATTCTATATTTTCATAGCTTGCTACAACCTTCTGGCATAAAAAGATTAAGCTTTATGAAGCAAAAAAAAACTTCTCAGGGTAAAAATAACAGCCTCGTTGCCTTGTATGGAGCACTGTATTATTGTATTACACAATTAAATGGCAGGAGCGCTTAGAAATTGCAAAGACAGGCATAATCCAGAAACCTGCATCTGATCCAATCTGATTGTTTTCATACTATCAGGCATTTGCACTAAATCTGACGAGCAAACATGATCCAGCTATGGCATAAAATGATCACCCAGGTATTAACCTCACAGTCATGATTATTTAACTCATACAGACTGACACGGTATTCCAGAAAATGACAAAGGAATCCCCCTACATAAGTCAAAATTATTCCAGTCCCAACTGTTGTGCTGAGGAGGAGGCTACTTCCTGGCTATCACTGCCTGTTTAGGGTATCTCAGAGCAGAAATCAAGGGAGAGGTTAGGATCTCCATGGCAATCACACATTCTGTAAACCACTGTAAATAAGGTCACAGAAGCTGCACCCTTGAAAATCAGCACCATATAATCCTTTGAAGTGGCATGTCAAAGAATCAGGTCCTCCTTTAGCAGTGTGCTTCCACACAGCCTTCACGCTAGGATACGTCAGCTAAAAACTCGGTATTGCCAATCTCACTTCTTGCATGGTATTTAATTACAAAAAAATTAAGGCAGCAGCAGAGTCCGGCACAACCTCAAGGCTGAGGTTTGCTTTTTAAAAAAGCCAGTGGGACTGTTTCTGTTAAGTCTGAGAGGGTATAAGGGAATACTCAACAGGTCTTCTACTATTTTTTCATCCTGGTGAGAAAGGCTGCTTAAAGCACAATTAAAATTCATTTGCCCTTTTTCTGTGCGAAGTGCAAACCTGAAAGAGGGTGCTGACAGGGCAGAACCAGGATAATTGCTTCATCAAAGAATGTGATTCTTGTAAAAGCTATTAAATGCGTTTACAATAACACCATGAACATTTAATAACTGACCTTTCAATAGGATCCTTAGAGCAGGATTGAGAAAAATCCAGTGCGACAATTAAGTGGAAAAAAAAGTCTTTCTGTGAAGCTCTCCATGTATTCCCAAGGTCCCTTCTTCCTCAGGAAACCCAGATTTACAGAACAGATCTACAGGCATTTCAGGGGACAACCAAGAAGAACCTATTTTTAAAGCCTCCCTAACCTACACATCGTAGGCACTGTGCATTTCTAAATGTTATAAAATGTTCTGACTGGAATTATTTTCTCTGCATAGGCATTCACACAGATGTTGGTGTCATAAGAAAGCAGCACTTCTGGTATCTTATTTAGGGATACTGCTATTACTAGTGCAGCTTCTTAAAAAGTCTATGATACACAATTCATCACTCTTATCAAAAGCAAAGTCACTCTGGTGTCTTCAATTTTCTCCTTGGTTTTGAGGGAGATTTCTGATCAGGGAGTTCTCTATTTCCTGAAGCTCCTAAAAGCTGAAGCTTGGGTTTGTTAATTCATTGGTCATGGAAAAATGTCAGTGTTAGCCAAGAGTGCATCCAGTCCCTGAGTGTAGTCAAAGAACTGTAAGTCATTCATAACTCTTCTGTGTGCCCTGGCCCACTGATTTTGAAACAATTTTTGCTGTGGCTGCATTCATAGAAATTTGTTGATTATTAATATGATTTGTGTCAGCTTTTAACCAGTTGGTTAAGTACTCTTTAGAAACTCTAAATTGGTTCTTTTGAAGGTGGTTGGCAATAATTTCTTCCCAAGCTCATTTCCAAGAGCTACACATGTGGATATAGATGAAAATGTCCATTTAACAATACTGGAAGCTTTCTTTCCGAAAAAGCAAAAGCCTTGAGAAGAATGAGCAGGTGCAGTGGCAGTGAAGTGAAGCCATCTACTATGACAGGGACTGAGTTCTCTCATGCAAGAGTTTAGCTGAACTTCTTTTTTAATTATATATATATATATATATATGTTTGTGTGTGTGTGTGTATATATATGTATATATAATTAACCAAGAAAATCTAGCTGAGAAATGAAAACTTCATTAAATCCTGTAGAACTTGCCAAAGAACTTTAACTTTTAGAAAAAGAAGACTTGGGATGCAGTTCTGAGTGTCCAAATGCTTGATTTGAGTATTATATAAATAAAAAAATGCCTGATTCTTTATTGTCTAATACATTCTATGATTTATTTTAAAACTGCTTTTTAATTAATTGAAACGAGAAGGCTTGGGATCTATGTCTAAAATGGTTGCACAACTTAAAACCATTAGGTAGCTTGATGATACAAAAACAGAACTTAATGACTGAACAAACCCTAAATTTTCTTGATTCTGCATAAAACTAAAACTTAAAAAACAAAACAACCCCCCCAAAAACAACAACACAAACAAACAAAAAAAACCCACCAAGCTTTTACTAAATTGAATCTAAGTGAATCCTCGCCATCTTCGCTTTTTTTTCTGCTGAGTCCCAGAATGAAAATCCTCCTCGGACTTCCTCCGTTGCTGTGAATCAGTATGTGCTGGCCTAAGCCACTTGCTAGGTGAATCCTTCCCTCTAACAGCTGCAAGGCTGCATTTGCAAACACAGAGCAGACGTTGGACAACCCACTGCCACAGGGGTCTGACTCAGACAATCCTTTCACCATCTTCACAATACTTGCAGATCAATAGCTCAATTAGGCAAAGGGTATATGAAAATATTATTGTAAATATTATTGTAACAAGTGCTTTTATCACTTCTTGGATTGATTTACTGATTCATTGTTTTCTGACCTTGAAGAATTAGTAATTAAAAGATGCCCCCAGGATGCAAATGACTACTAGAATTTCAATTGGCACACATTTCTTCTCAGTTTAAAAATTTCTCAATCTGCTTTTAAAGATATTTCAATTTAATTTTACCATACCACTATGTTATCTTACCTTAGCACTTCTCACCAGAGCACACTACAGCTTTTAACACACGAAATGCAATGGGGTTGTATTTTGAGACAGCAGATGTTTTGCAGGTGTAAAGGTTGCAATCGTAACCTATTTCAGTGGCAATGGAAATAAGCAGCAGAGAGCTACACCTTTGGGGTTTTCTGCCCTCTGGAAACAAAAATGTCTCAGCACTGCTGCACAGTACTCTCTACCTGAGGAAACTGTAGTTCGAATAAAAAGCTATACAAGCAAAATCTTTCAGTGTCCTGCTATGCAGAGCTGCTCTGGACAGTATTAGAAACTGGAGAACTGGGAAGATTCCACTTGCCTGCATTTTCCCTACACCCAGGTGCCCACTGCTGCTCTTCCCAATGGAGCCACACAGCTCCCAGGCTGACAGACACTGCCCATATGTCTGTATACCCACGATGCCTTTTCTGTCAGGATTCAAACAGGACATCCCATCCCATTACTGCAAAGTAGTTGCGCTATTTAGGAGGTCAGAGAACTAAGAGTTAGCATAAAATCCTGTAACTCCTCAGTGGGCACTAGCAGGCTCAGCCTCTCTGGGAAACCCTGTTGAAATCTGAAACCTTGTCAGGTTTAGAAAATTTAAGTTTCTTTCTCTGTATTTGATTTTATGCCACCAGTGTAAACTACAGATCTCAATATGGACACTTGGGGTGATTTAACTCATGCTTGGATGGATTTTACTAATTGTACAAAAAGGGCAATGTAAATGCCATCTGTTTCTGTCTCAATATATTCAGGAAATTTTCAATACTCTCAGACTGATTTTAGTGCATTATTTAAACTATTGTAACCTTATTGGTCTAGAACAGAATACAAGAAAAAGAAACTTTGGAAAAAATAAAAGTTTTGATCTTTGAAGACCTAAGACTGGAAGCAAAGGTTCATTCAGGAATCCAAGGGATTACAATAGGAACAGTGATCTGTGTGAATAGAAGTGACTCAAATGTTGTAAAACAATGCAAATGCTTTTTCCTGAATGCAGCGCTCTTGGAAGGCAAATTTCAACTTTTCCATCTGAAAAAAGCATCAGTTTTCCTTAAAGACAGATACAGATAAAGCAGGACACTTCTGCCTGAGGAGAGGCTAGCTGGGCTGATATTTGATATAAGCACTCAGTCCCAAATGGGAGGAGGGAGAAGTGATTGATGGTTTGTAAGGAATTACTTGACTTTTGCTTGTAACAGAAGCTTTTTGGATTCTCCCAAAGTTCTTTTCAAAGACAAGAAACATCTTTTGAAACAGCAGCTTTCCCCTTACCAGCAGATGGAATAAACCTGTGTAAAAAATGCTGCAGATTTAAAATACATATAAAAGAAAGGCATGAGTTGTTTGACACACTGCCCTTTTTATAATGCTCTGCTGCTCAGTAAGGTTTGTCTCTACTATTCCATTACCTGCCCTCTTAATACAGCGTGAGTAATTCACCTCCCTGCAGGAGGAGTTTCACAAAGCCAGCAGCAGGAGTTCCCCAATTCAGTAAGATGCATATTACCACAGGGACAAATCCTTCTCGCTCTCTGTCTCCTCAGGCTCCAAGGTCAGAGTTGTATGAACTTGACTAAGACAATCCTTTCCCGAGCCCCCACAGGGCTCGGCTCTCCTGGCTCTCATCTGGACAGCTCCATCTGCCTCCTGCAATTGTCTCCTCTGGGAAAGACAAGAGCTTTAGCTCTGCTCCTGGAGTACGGGGGGAAACAGAGGTATTAGGAGGGGCAGATTTCCGCGTTTCCTTCCACCGTGTACACAAGGGAGCAATGGATCTGAGCTCCGTATCCCATCTTAAAGAGGCAAACTGATGATCCGACAGGTGGAATGAATTCATACAATCCCAGTCACACACAAATTCGTTAGAAAGACTTCTCATCAATAACTCCCAGTCCCAAGGCAAAGGCAAAGTTGACTCTCTGCCTTACATCTCGTTGTCACAGAGCATTGCTCATCTGCGAGCCTCAAGGACCATGCAAAGGACGATGTACACCAATGTGCTCTACCTCGGGGGAGAGACGAGGAAAAGTACTCTGCCAGCTCTTGAAATCCTAGCCCCATCCAGCGAGCACTCAAACAAAAGCCGAAGTGAGAAACCGAATTAAGTCACTCCCTTTTCACGGGTTTAACAGCCACTGCTCAAAGAACGGAACGCATCAATACGAGCATTCAGAACCAAGGGTATTTTAAAAAATATAAAAGAAGGGTCAATCGCATTTTCTCCTGCTTTTAAAATGTCTTTACCTCTCTGGAGGGTGGGCGGGCTGCGTGGCTCCCGCACCCGCGCCGGCGGAGGGGGTTTGCCCGTGGCAAGGAGGACCAGGACCCCATGGCGGAGCGGGGTTGGAATGTTGGGAGACACAGGAGAACAACACGCCGCGCTAAATGAGCTGAAGGTTTTACTCTTGTCAGCCACCGAAGGCTTTGTCAGATTCCCGGATCTTAATCTCAAGGATAAGCATATGTAATAAACACATTGTGGGTCTTAAAGTGTGTGCCGTGTTTTTTCTCTCTTTGCAGAGGCTCGCAGTAGTTCGCCAGTGTAGATTCAGATAAACACGGGGAACGAATAATTAAACTCTCAACAATGCTTCGTTTTCTTTTGTTTAATTTGTTGTTTGGGGGTTGTTTGCTTGTTTTCAGGTGGTTTGGGGGGTTTTTTAACCTATAGCTGCACTTTTAATATATGCAGCCGAAAATAGCGATGGGATGGACGTGTGATACAAGGACTGCGCTGGCAGAAAAATCAGTTTACAAAATCGTTTGTGTGTTTCTTTGTGAGGAAAAGGACGGTCCCAAAGCCGAAAAAGTCTATCTATTTAGCCGCCGCACCGTTTTGTTCTGCCTCTGAAGTGCCTGTGCTCGTCCCGCCGTGAAGAGACCCTGACCGCTTAAAGGAAGAGCCGTGTTTCTGTGAAGGCAAACGCGTCCACGGAGACACGTTCCACCCACCCGCTCGAAAAAAATAAAGAAGTCTTGAACTTTCGACGAGAAAAGGAGCTCGGGTCTGCCTCGGTCTGTCCCTGCGCCCTAGGGGTGGCGAAGGGACGGGCCGACGAACGCCATCGCCGTAAACGACGGTAAACAATATATACATCAAGGGAGGCAACGCCTGGGGCCCCCGTGACCTTTCCGCTGTTCAGGTTAAATCTATAAATACCCAGAAGACATCCGAGCCCATTGTTTTGCTGCCCTCTGAAACCGAACCTGCCAAGGGGACGGAGGGGCGTCCCGCCACCCTCCTCCTCCTCCTCCTCCTTTGGCCTTTCGGCGGCGAGAACTGAGTGCCGCGGGAGGATGCGAGGAGCGCGGCCGTGGGCGACGGGGAGCAGCGGGGGAGGTTTCCCGGAGCCCCTGGGCTAGCTCTGCCTCCCCCGGCCCGGCCGCGGCCCCACGCGCGGCGCACCTCGGGTGCACGGGGTGGGGGAGAGAAGGTGAGAGCCGCTGTAATCCCGAATTCCTTTTCACAAATTCGTGATTGAACCCGCAAGTGATTAAAATCCAGATTTATCTCCCTTTTAAATGAGTCTCGTAAAAAAAAGCACATTAACTCCGGCGACGAGATTCGTGGCTGAGACATAAATAACTCGGATGCTCGGGAGATACTTTTTACAAACCTGGGGGATTTGTCGGCTTGCTTTTCTCACCTTTGCCCACTCCACACCCCGACCCGCCACCTCTCAGCCTGCCACCTCGCTTCTCCCAGAAAGATGCGGCCCCGGAGGGCGGGGAAATCTCTCGGGGAGACACGGTCTTGCCAGTATCATCACCGAAGAGCTTGGGCACGGCTGTAAGACGGCACGTAAGGGGTCAGGAATTCCGCCAAAGCGGGCAAACAAGAAACGCTGCCTCCCAGGCACACCCGAAGGCTGAGTTTGTGCACGTCCAGCACAGATTCGCACCGACGCGGGGAGTGAAGCGGGGCCTCCCCGCCGCCTCCCCGCCTCACCCCGTGTCCCGCGCGTGGGAGAGAAATCTTCATACCCTCCTCCACGGAAAAGTTCTGGGAAAAGGAGAGCGAAGCCTTACTCTACTCGTGGCCGCATTTAGTTCCCCGCATTGAATGGTTTTCAGAACCGCCCGCGCTGAAATAGAGGCAATTTAAGTGAAAAGATCGATAAATGGGGCTAGACCGATTTACGTTATCCCACGAAAATCAAGACATAATTTCCCAGCGCGTACTGCGCTTCTTGCGGCCTCTCCGCAAGCACCCCCGTACCAGCAATACCGCCAGCAGAAGGAACAGCCCGTCGCTACTCAGGGGCAGCGGCTTTGAGTGTTGAACCTTTGGGACGCTATAAAAATTCCCTATGCTAATTTCTTTTTTTTTTTT
>VZRQ01005473.1:532852-545039 GCA_013397975.1 Machaerirhynchus nigripectus | reverse complement strand
AAAAAAAAACCTGCGCACCCCTCGGCTCCGAGAATGAGACACAGAGGTGTCTGATCAGCCATGCCAGCCCGTCCACAGTTCGCCACCCGCCACATTACCTTCCTGACAACCTTATTTGCACACACACCGCCCCCCCCCCGAGAAGAGGTGGCAAAGGCAGCCGAAGTCGCTCACACAGGGTGGTGGTGCCGAGGAGAAGGTGGAGCTGGGCTCCTGGGCTCCGCTGCCCCGCTCCGCGCTCCCCCGGCCTCATCTGCAGTGGGTCGCTGAGGTTTGCTCAGGGCCTCCTTCTTCCTGCCACTGCCCCGTTTGCAGGTGGAATCGGGAATGGTGTTANGTTAGCCGGCGAGATGGGACCGAGAGAGATCTCAAAGCGGTTCACGGGTCTGGGTTGAGTATTTTGTTTGTTTGTTGCCTGGTTTTGGGGTTTTTTTCCCCAATACGTAAACCACCCTGAAGGAATTTCAGAGGTCTTAGAGGGTTAGGAGACCTCGGGAGCAGCGGGGGAAAGACAGCAGGGAGACTGTATCTAGACAAACTCCAGGACAAGATCTACTGTCAGTCAGGGCACAAGAGCTGGTCCCGAGAAGGTCGCTCGCCAAGCATCTCCCAGAGGCCGAGGGGCTCAGCTCTGCCGTGGCTCAGCACTCCTATGGTTCCGACCCCAGATCGGGATGCCTATGCCTCCCTTCTGACCCCACGATTCGTGGCCGTAGGAATACGAGGAGCACCGGGAAAGCTGGGCCAGAACCAGGCGTGGGGCAGCCCAGGCGCGAGTCCCGGCAGGGAGATTTTAGTCTAGAAGGTGACTGTTCTCAGCAGGGAGCCTGACTACCTTTCCATCGGGAAAGAAAAAGAAATGGGCTTCACGCCGGTAGCAAACAGCATTTTCACCGCAGCGCGTTGAAGAGCTGCTTCTTCGCAGATAATTGCTGCTATTATAATTTGGGATAGTTTGAGGGAGTTGACATTTGGGGATTTGTTTCCTTTTTTGTTGGATTATTTCTTCCAGCCCAAATGCAGCCCTCGGCTCCCAAACTCACAGGACCGAGTGCAATGAGTGGAGAGATCAGGGCACACGGGGCCTACAGTACCTTGCAGTCGTCTCAGCCTGAGCTGCTGCCGGGGAGGAGGAGAGGGAGAAGCCAAGCGTGGTTTAACCTCCCCCGGATCCAGGCAGGACCCACCCGGCAGCTATGTTGCCCCTTGTTCCGCTCTTGTCCCCAAGCTTCACACATGCCGAAAAAGTGGCGTTCCCCAGAAAACACTGTGGGTCTTGAGCACAATAGTTCTCATATGGGGCGCTGCAGGCAGACAACCAGACCCTTGTTACCGAGACGGGATCCAAAGCCCACTTTTCCAGGGAGGAAAGCAGGAATGTGAACAGCATTTCAATGTGTATTCAGTCAAAAAAATAAATATAAGGGGAAATTTTTTTCTCTTCAAAGCACAAGCTCTTTGAACCAATAGATGTCTCTGCGCTCCCCTACCTCATACATGATGTGTTATATTGTAAACAATCCCGTTTAGGGCCGAACCTAAAACGAAGCAGACTTTAATGGAACTATTCAAAAGATCTGTGGCTGCCGGATGTAATCCTCCCACTTTGGAAAACAGAAGTTTATCCCTCCGTGCTATCAAGGCTAGGAACCACTAGAGAAGCAGGAGAGTGGTCCCCGGCCTCCTCACAAGATATGTTCGTGGCACAACCCGGGAACTTCAAACACGGCTTATTTTGACCCACGTGAAAGTGCTGTGTAAGGCAGGCACGCCAGACACGCGGCCCCAAGCCCCTCGAAAATGGTCATGACCCACCGGATCTGACCCGGGCTCCCTTTCTTCATCTCAAACCTCGCCCGCTCTTGCTCCACACCCGGAATTTACCCAGATTTATTATTAAGCAAGCTTTTATTAGCTTCTAATGCTGTTTTAATTAGTTTCTAGTAACCAGAAGGCTGCCGGGGACTGGGGTCTCTCAGGACGAAATTTTGGGCTGGCGGGAGGAATTTCTCCAGGGATCTGTGGTCCCTTTTTTTGCCGTGCGACCTGCACGCCTCGCAGGGATTTCTCCCGCCTGGAAGACAGAAACTTTGGAATCGAACGGAGGGTGACAAGCGATTACACCATAGGATACCCCCTGATCCAGCTGAACCTGTATCCCTCCCTCAGCGCAGCTTTCTTGGCTCCCCACAGCCCATCCCGCTAATTCCCCGCAAAGCCGCGGAAACCTATAGATATCCCCCCGCTCCCGTCTCGGTGCCGGCCGCATTCCTGTCGGGGTCACGTTCTATCATGATTCTATAAGTGAAATTGTCCTCTCTCTCCATCACCTGGGGAGACGCGACCACGCAGCAGCGAGCCCGGCAGCGTGTGCGGTTCTTCCCCCGCCGCAAGGCCTCTCTCCCTGCCCTGTGCTCGGCCCCGGCGCGCCCCTGGCGCAGCGGGCACGGAGTCGCCCCGGGTCAAGGAGCGGCATGTGCCATACTCGGAGGAGGAGCCCGAGGGCCGCAACGCCGCCTTTCAGGCTCCCGCAGAACAATATTTTGAGGCGGGCGGTGGGCAGCAGCCAGCTCCTGTTCGCAGGGGCCGAAGCGCAGGGACATCTCCGCAGCAGGGAAGAGCGGAGCCTCCCGGCCGGCCGGCCCCAGGGCAGGCAGCCCCGGCAGCACTTCCCGAGGCTGCCCGGCGTGGGCGCAGCAACAGGGAGGTTCCGTGTGAAACCAGAACGGGAAGCTCAGCCGCGACGGGCTCCGGCTTAGGGAAAGACAGTGCCGGCAGCAGGCGGCGGCTCTCGCCTGGCACGGCCGGCCAGTGGGTGAGGTGGGAGAGCCAAATTCAGAAGGGACAGCAGCTCGTCCACGGGGGAAGGCAACACAGCAAACTGAGAGCGGGATCTGACAGTTCAGCACAGATCGGGGCTTCATCTCCTCGGGAATGAGCAGTCAGCGAGGGAGGGAGACTCGCTGCAGGGCAGAGGGGTGTTCAGCCGCCTGCATCCAGCCTTTCTCTCGTGCGTGGGTGGCAGGCGGCTAAATAGGTACTCCTGGCTTTGGGCTGCTGTCAGGCGGGGCCAGCATGACGAGAGCGGGGCCGCACAGCAACCAGACAAAGCCAGCCTGTGCCACACTGCAGCCGCGCTCGGGGAATGGGAGTTCTGCCTTTGGAAAACAAAAACACAATAGCAATTAAGCGCTCATCTGAGTGTGACTGCTTGTTTGGCAGAGACTGACCGGAACTCGGAGGCTTTCCCCTTGCCAGCGCACACATTCGCCCCCGTTTTCCTTCTTCACCATCCCTGAGAGAGGCGTCCCGTCCAGAAAAGCTCTCCAACTATCGGGACAAAACTCAGGTTGTGGGTGCCCCCATATCCCCCGGGGAATGGGGGCGCAAGGGGGACAAGTATGGCCTCTTCTAAAATAGCAGGGCCGAGCAATAGCCCCTGAGTCAAAAGTGCCTCCGTAGCAATCCTGACTGGAAGTTTTCTTCTTCACAGATGCTTTGTGGCATATTGGTCTATTTGCTAAGATCCCCCTGTGCCTTGGTAATCCTGCCCTGCCGCATTTTACTCACTTTGCGTTGATGTGGTTTCTCTTCTTGCCTTTCAGGATTATAAAAATCTCTCCCTCCCCCTTCCTCTCTTTTCCATCTACAGTCGGGTTTAGAGAAATGTTGGTTAAACCTCATCTGCTGCTTTCTTTCTCTTGTGATGGCAAATTCAGCGTCATCTGTGGACTTGCCCAATGCAAACATTGCATTAAGAAGTGTTTCAAGGCATTTTATTGTTGCTCTGCAGTGCTTTGATGTGGTCTATAGGCACCGATTGTTGATATCTCCCTGCGACTCCTCAGTGTCAGCATCTCATTTCTGTCGCTTCTTCCTCCTCCCCCCGCATTTCTTCCCTTTTAAAAATAAGGGTTTTGAACGGTCGCGACAGATCCCACCACCTCACCCTCGAGTTAATTCGGTCCCATTTCGCAGGGGAGCGTCACTTCTAGCAGTACGGGGCTGCCCCCTGCCCTGGAGACCACAGATTTCCCCGCCCGCAGGCTGCAGTGGGGGGCGGCCGTGTGCCTGGCCTCCAGCCGGCAGGTCTCCTGTCCCCCAGGGACACCTCTCCTTCCCGCTGGTGTGTGCTGCTCTCCCCGCACCCGTCCCCGCAGCGGGGGAGGCAGCGAGCAGCCCGCACCACGCAGGGGAGCGGGGACTGTGGCAGCACCGGAGCCTCCGCTCCCGGGGCCGCCTGGGGGGCTGACACGGCAGCCCACGCGGGGAACCACTATGCGGGGACGTGTCTCACCCGCTGCCTGGGTGCTCTCGCCAGCGCCGGCGGCTGGAGCCGTCTCGCCCCTCGGCAGCAGCGGGATCCGAGCCAGTCTTCTGTTGCCAGTGGCCCGCGTGGGTCCGGGCGGCCTTACAAGGAAATCCTGCTCGCATACGGCTCCTGCGGATCCATTTCCACCCACGCGGAGGGAGAAGGGCGCATCCTCCGCGCAATCTGACCGGGGTGCCGCCAGGCACGGCACAAGCAGACCCCGGGTCGAGCTCCCTCCAGTGCAGCAATCCGTGGAGGTCTGCAAACATCCCCGCTGGGTACGACGGGCTCCCGAGAGAGCCACTTCCCACTTTGCGTGGTCTGTAGGGTCAGCAGGCTAATCCGGGTCGGTATCTGTGGAATGGAAATGCCAGGCAGCGGCAGTGATTGCCCAGCAAGACAATCACCAGCAGTCAACGCTGCCGATTCAAGACGGGCCTGTGTTTTCAGTCGGAGAGTGATGGGTCAGTGTCTCTCGGGTCCGCCACACAAACACACTCCCCTTACCCTTCCTCCCATTTGATTTTCCTTAGCAAAATAAACTCCTGACCTCCGCGCGGGTGGGTCTCTCCCGGGAGTCAAGCCATTAGGCAGGTGGCTGTGGCTCGGTCAGGGAGGGGGCGGCCCGAGGGAGGCAGCTGTCAGCCTGCTGCTCCCGTCCGGCCGGTCTTAGCGCTGTCCCTGCCATCACCACGGGCCGGGCGGCGGCCGTGACCCTGGGGACAGGGATGCCAGTCCAGGCTCCTCCGGGCAAGGAAGAAGCAGACGAGAGAGAGCCGCCCCGGTGGGCTCGGGCGGCGGGTCGGGTTGGCTTTGGTAAGTCCAGCCTATGCATCGTATCTCTGAGCCGGGAGCGTTGCAAGAGACGCGAGGCTCATGGTTTTATACGGGGCAACTAATTTTTGAGGAACGCTCAAAGAGGGTTGCCCATGCACCAGTGAAAGGAGAAGGCTCTCACACATCGGAGAGGCAGACACTGATCCCTTCTCTCTGGTGCCCAGTGACAGGACCCGAGGGAATGGCCTGAGGCTCCGTCAGGGTAGATAAGATAGGAAAAAGTTCTTCACCCAGAGGGTGGTTGGGCACTGGAACACGCTCCCTATGGAAATGGTCACTGTGCCAAGACTGACAGAGTTCAAGAAGCGTTTGTACAACGCCCTCAGGCGCATGGTGTGATTCATGGGGCTGTCCTGTGCAGGGTCAGGAGCTGGACTTCGATGATCCTCGCGAGTCCCTTTCAACTCAGTATATGATATGATTCTATGACCCCCCTCCTGCTCTGACGAAATTGGATAGGGGCCATTAGCCAAGCTGTGTCATGGCCCTCGCCACAGTCCCAGCCGCGGTTTTTAATAGTTCTTGGGCTTCTTGCAACCTGATGTGTGTGCGCCTCTCTCCGCGGCATCGCGCCCCTCCGCCAGCCCCGGGCAAGCTCATAAAAGGGAGGGTCCCATCGCAGGCTCAGTCAGCCCCTTGTGCACTGGCAGACTTCTCCCTTGTGAGAGCGGGGATGTAAGATTAGCCCTGAGCAGATGTTTCGGCAACCAGGCTCGTCCGGAGAGAAAGCCCCGTAATTCCCCGCCGCCTCATTCCTGTGCTGTCGGCGCTCGCTCGCTCCCGCCTCCCGGGCCTCCCCGCGCGGCCCGATGACCTCATCCCCGGCATGTTTGCCATTACGCTTTGAGTTACCCAACCATTTTTTAAAAAATTAAAAAATATAAATTGCTGCTTTGTGAGATCAAAGTAACGATTTCTGGTGCATCTGGAAACTGGAGAAAAAAATTGGAGCAGCAACAGTTGCACAACTTCAAAGTGTTTTTTAACAATGATTTTTCTTCTTCCTCTCCTCCCCAATCTTTCAAGCATCAGATAAAGACAATGGGCTCCATGGCTGTTTTCCAAAGAAATAACCTGCCTAAAGTGCCGCACAAAATCTCAAGTAGACAGGAAACACCTTACACGGCTTTATTTTTTCGATCAAATAGAAATAGTGGGAGACTCGTCTTTGGACAAGCCCAAATCCCGTCGCTTCTAAACGGCGTCTGTGGACTGTGTTATAACGTGTAGGTAAACGAGTTTCAGGCGCGGGCCGTCTCTAAGTCTTTATTCTTTATAGAGGTTTCTAACAACACAGCCCATGCCCCGTATAACACAGCAGCCGAGTGTAACCCAATAACTTGCAGGGAAGGAGCAGGGGGCGGCGGCGAGGGAAGACTTCACCAGCAGACACCCTCGGGCTGACAGGGGATGCAGTGGACGGAGAGAAACAGGTACCGGGAGCGGCAGAGAAATTATTATTCCGTTTATTAGTAGGATATGCCTGCCCCGGTACCCCAGGGATCGTGGGTCCCAAGAAGGGAGCAGAGCGGGTGGGAAAACCACGCTCTCCTCGATCCCTGCTCCCCGCCGGGGGCACTTCTCTGGGCGCTCAGTGGCCCTCAGTGCCATCTCTTTAGTGTTTCCAAAGAGAACCAGGATATTTCCCTTCCCCACCCCGTGTCTCTCAAGCCCCTCGGTCCCATGCGTGGGGACGGTGCCCGCAGCGAAATGCTGAGGCCGTAAAGGGCAAGCCCGCAGAGGCGGAGGCTCTAATGGCTTCGACCCTGCGCTCCTGACCCCGTGCCTCCCCCACACTTGTCCCTTTTGCCCCCTTAACTACTTCAGCACTGTGCCTTTGAACTTGGAGCAGAGAAGAAACACCCTTTGGCAGGGCAGTTTCCTGAGAAAGGGAAAAAGCCGACCGCGACTCTTGCGTGTCAGGAGATGTATCTGGAGCCCCGGGACCAGAAATATTCACCAAGTTTTAAAAGTTAATGGCCAAGCGTAAGAAAGCGAAGAGGGAGAAGGAGTCACCCAAGGAACCGCGGAAGAGAAATCACAGCTCTTTGTCGTCTGCTCGGGAAAGAAAGAGAAGCCCCGCGTCTCCCCTCCAGCAGCTGAAAAGGCCGAGCTGGGTCAGCAGGACCGAAGCAGCAGAGCACGGCCGGGGCAGGGGCTCTGGGCCTTTAGCTGCAGGTCTGCAGGAGGTCCTTCCCCTCGCAGTGCCTGCTGCACCCGCGGTGGAGCTGAGCGAGTCTCAGTTCCGCTTCGTGGCCGCGGCCTCGCCCGCCGCCTCCCCTGCCCGGGGGACCCCGGCGAAGGCCCTGCCGGCAGATCTGATACCTTTGGGTCACACCTTCCCCCTCCGCCCTGACACCGGGCATGTGAGTCGGCCTGTGCAGCGTAGGCTTTACTGAGCCGTTTTTATTGTAGCCGCATCTTCTCTGGTTTTCGCATCGAGTTTTTACTCCCTCTTTTTATTTTTAAACTCACGGCTCGGGCGGACGCCGTCTAGCCGGTGTTATGCGATTAATTCTCTTTGCGGCTGCAAAGATTTGCAGGCTCCCCATCCCCTTTTTAGGTTTCACGACTGATCCCCGGCGAACTGGTTTCCAGGTCTGCACGGCGCGGCTTAAAAGCGACGCTTCAAAGGCCGCCTTTTCGTTTTAACGTCGACATTGAAAAACAAATTTAGCAAACACTTCCCTCTCCCCGAGAGACCGTCACGGAGCACAAGCTCCAAAACCTCGCTGGAGAGAAGACACCTCGGCGGCACCAGATGAAGCGTGAAAACCTGGTGTGTCACCAGCTCTTGGGAGCTTTACAGCACCGTCCCCTACGGTTTGAGGCTGTAAACCCGTGCGGAACTGCAATAAGAGCTCGACCCCTCCAGTCTTCGCGCACTCCCTACAAATAATAATCGTAAAGAGCTACAGAACAAACTTTTCGGGGACGGCATCTCCGCAGCTGCCATTTCCCTCCTACACCGTTTCCCGGCTAAACGCCGAGAGGCTCGTCCTTTCGGAGAGTACCTTTTCTGCAGTGTATTGCCATATTCTGAAACATGTGTGTCTAGAAACAGAGCTAGGCTTTAACTCTTCTGGTCCTCTAACCCTGATCCCAGATTTCGAAATTGCTCATCTCCCGTTTGCAACGGCAGATACAAATCACAGAATAGGGGGAAACCCCAGGGGGAAAAACGATTTCAGAAATCAGTTCATGTTTATTTCCGGAGAAAATAATCCCACGCAACAAACCAACCAACAATAAACCGGTAACTTATTTCAAATATACCTAGGAGATCAATGTTATGTCTTTTCACATAATCGGGGTTGACACCTCATTTACACGCTGGCGCAGCTCGAGAGCATTTTATGGGTCTGTGTTCGTGTATATAAATACAAATACATTTTCTTGCGAGAAAACCTCTAAATTTTAAATACTGTGATTGGGTTTTGGTTTGGGGGCCCTAGGTGCTCAGGAGGGTGATGAGACTTCCCTTGTCTAATTACTCAAGTAAGAACGAATTCGGGGAGAGGGAGGGTTGAGGGCAAACTCACCCCAAACAATCTGAAAAGGACTGGATATATACTTGACAATACGACCTGGGTTGCCTCTCCCAGAAAGGCCAACCCCAAAGGTAGAGAGACGGACAGAGAGCTGGACATACTGTCAGGCAGGGATAGGAACAGATTTTGCAAGTTAGAAAAGGAGCCTGATTTCAGCCTGGAAAGGGGTGGCACAGTTCTGAGAATGGAGTTCACTCGGATTTATTTGTTTGGACGGAAGTATACATCGCTTTTGCAGGCACTGCTTTGATTGAAACAAAACTGCACCTATACTTCCCTGTCAAGTTCAGAGGAAGAAGGAGAACGCGGAGTAAACTGTTCTTTCTCAGCCGAAGATAAAGATCATACTCCAGACTAGACGGCCTGGCAGCTCAGACACAGCAGAAAGAGGGGTCACAACCAGGGGCTCATACTCACCCCCTCTGCTTTGCCAGCGGGTCCTGTGGACACCAGACACAACGCTTCTGGATGCCTTCAAACAGAAAGCAGGCACGGACACGGCAGCCCAGCGCTTCCACACACACACAGAGGACGCTCCCACCCACACACACACAGCGACACACGCGGCCTGAGAGGCAGGCGAGCCCCTGGGTGCAGGCTACAAGCTGGGATAAGTTTCTGGAGCGGCGCGGGGAGCCCAGGCAGCCCCGCTGCTTTCCCGGGGCCGGGAAAGAGGGGAAGTTTGCAGGGACCCGGCGGCGCCAATTTGTGTCGGCCGCAGGGTTCCCAAAAACGCCTCCCCAGGCGGGGAGTCCCCGGCTCCACCAGGGCTCGGAGGAGGCCGTACCTGGGGATGGCTGCGGGCAGGCTGCCAGACAATTTCCCCCCTCGCTCGCCCTCTGCCTTCACCCCTGCAGGGTACGCGCTGCACACGAGACCCACGCCCACAGCACTCCTGGCTCTGCCCGCACCCGCCCGTATAAAAGGCTCTACACGTACCTTCCTTCTATCTTTTTTTTCTTTATATATATATTTTTTCCCCCACACTTGATCTTAACTCTTATTCTTGATCCGTTTGCCGTGGCAATTGATCGTTCCGTGTTTAGCCTGCTTTCAACAACAGCAATAAAAATCTCCAGGGCATTTTTAGCTCTGTCTTAAGGATAGACTCACTTCTTCGAATCGGCTTCAAAAGTGCATTTGCCTAGACTTAATTTAATCTCTCTGCCCAACCATATCTCCTAAGCCATCCTATACCGTTTCAGTGTATTATAATGTGCAAGGAATCAAATATGTGTAAATACGCCTGTCCCGGCTGAAAGCTGCCCAGATCGCAAGAATGAGGGGGAAAAAACTAAACCATATGTGTACAACGCCACATTCTGTACTGCACTGTAAGATAAAGAGCTTTTCCGCATCGATTCAATGGAAGTCATTAAAAAGAAAGCCCGTGAAGATTATATCCATATTTGGGAAGCAAATCCTTGTTTAGAAAAACTATTTCGGACACAACAACGCCAGGTGAGAGTTTGCGAGGCACTACGAGAATCACTGGACGTGATGTATGAGCCTCAGCCGCCTGGAATAAAAGAGGTTGAAAAGATACTCGGCGGGGCTGATCCCTGGGACCTCGGGAGAAGACGGGAGCGGAGACTCCCCGCTCGGGGTGAGCACCATGGGGGCAGGGAGAGAGACCGGCTGCTCCGAAACGCCGGAGTGATGCGCTACACGCCCTCGGCACTGCCGGGGGCTCCAGCACACGGAGCCTCCGAAGAAAACGCGAGGGGATCGGCGGGACTCGCCAGGCTTTGCCGAGAGAAGAATGAAAATGAGCAGCGGGATTTATCTACGGCAATCCAACGCTGCACCCTTCACGGAACGGTGCCGGACGCGCAAGGCTTCATTTCTTGAAACGTACCAACTCACTCACTAATTGTTTCTATTTTCTTTTGCCTCCTAACTTGGTTTTCGTTATATGGAAATTGCTGCAATTTTCCCAGCGCAGATACTTGAAAAGAGCGAGCACTGCAGCCCGCCACTGGTGCTTTCCCCGCTTGCCCCATGCACGTTGTCTCCGGGGCATTTCCACGTGAACCTGGAGTTTTGCCTCTAGCTAATCCCAAAGTGCTCAAACTGTGGGCAATAATGCATGACGGGGTGCTGGGGAACTCACAGATTTATTCCCTGCCTCAGCAAGGCACGCTCGCTTTGCCCCTAATGGGATGAAGACAATCACTGCCTTGCTTTAAGCCCTCCCCGAAAGCCCCTGAATGGGAACAGAGAGGCGTGTAATTCTGCCCACCCACGGGCTTGGGGCCCAAGGAGGACAGCAGAGGCGAGGGGCTCCGGACTCGCCCCTCTCGTCCATCACCTCTCCTGCCAGCCGGCGTTTGGAGACTTGCGGAGGCGAGGCGATGCAGGGCCAATGCGAGCTTTAACATCGCACTGCAAGTCTGAGAGAGGCTCAAGTTTGGGATACACGGCCAGGATCAGACGCGGCTTTCCAAACCCCACGTCTCTGCTATTATTTCGGAGGCATCCGTAGCTAGCCCCAGCAGAGGCAGCGGGGAACGAATAAAGCAAAGAAAGAGGAAAAGGTCGTGTATTGGAGCTCGTACTGCAACAAAAAAACAGCGGGCAGACGTCTTTATCTGCCGGTGCATTCATTCTGTTCTCTCTCCAGTTAGCAGCAATCAGGTGTATTTTGCCCTGTCGCTCCTACTGCCGACTCTCGAAAACAAAACAATTAAAGTTTTCCCGGGCATCCTCAGCACGCTTCTCCCTCTTTCCCCACGTTACGGAGGTGACGGCTCGGGCCAGCCTTCGCTCGTCTCGTATTTTCCGCCTTAAGGGAAGCGGGGAGTGCTTAGTAAATAACCCCCGATAGGCAGATCTGATCGCCCCTGCACAGTCCCCTCACGTATGCTTCTAAACCACTCGGCCACTGAAATAATCCCCAGCCTACGGCTCTCTTGAGGGAAAGCGCTGGGGAATCATAGTTGGGAAAGGGACGGACTGAGTCAGCCTCCTTTTCTCTACAAGGCTTCAGTACCCCAAAAGTGGAGCAGAGCCCTCCGGGATGCGGAGATGTCAGGATAGCCTTCAGGGCTGGGGCTGTATTCCGTGCAGTAAGCAAGCACCGCTCCAGAGGGAGGGAGAGAGAGGCTAAGGGGCTCAGAAAGGCCCTCGACGGGCGTCCTGCTTGCTTTTAACCTTTGGGAGGACGAGGTGAGCGCCCACAGGCTTACGGGAGGACACAGCCCAGCCCCTGAGCGGAGCCGCGCAGAGCCTCAGCACAAGGCTCATGGGATACTCCCGCACTCATACCGCTATACGGGCTGAGCCGAGCTCTGAGCTTTGAAAGTCTCCTTGAACCCACGGAGCTCGGAGTCCGCTCCTTCGTCCCAGCCAGTGCAGCGGGACACAGGCAAAAACAGTTCCCGGCCCCGTGTCACGAGGAAGCAGGGCGCTGTGCCGGGCCGGGGAGCACCAGGGCGATGTGCCGGGCCGGGGAGCACCAGGGCGCTGTGCCGGGCCGGGGAGCGCA
>VZRQ01005473.1:456919-532614 GCA_013397975.1 Machaerirhynchus nigripectus | reverse complement strand
TGCCCCCTGGCGCCCGCCGCCGCGCAGTGCGCCCCCCGCCCGCAGGGACCCCGCGGCTCCCCCCGCGCCGGGGAAGCTCCTTCCCGCCCACGGAGCCCGAGCACCGCTCCCCCACCGCTGCCTCGCTCCTGCGACACCTTCCCCGGCACCTTCCCAGTTCTCTCCGCTGGCCGCTAGTTTCGAGGTGGGGAGCGGGGAGAGGCCCGCAACAACAGCAGGCAGGGGTGTCCCATCCTCGAGACACCCACCAGCAGTGCAAGGCCCAAGAACAGAGAGACCAGCTCCCTAAAAAACACCCCAAAGGCCAACTCAAACTTTACTAATCAGGAAATTTAGTAAATATTTTTCCCCCTCCCTGTAGTAGAATTACCTTTCTTTTGATATTAGATCCTTGGAGAGGCCCTTGTGTTCACACAAGAAGGAGACAAAGATTGAGAAGCTGCAGTAGAGCCTGTCATGTAAGTTTCTTTTGGGACATTTTCAGGCATTTTGCAGCACAACGAAGAGTATCAAGGTAGAAATCAACAGCCTACAGGTGTCTGCGAAGCACACGATTTGGATGCTTTCACTAAATGCATTTATTACTCTATACTGTACTGCCTGCCCTTTGGCACTTTTCACTGTATTTACTTACACCACAAGCATCACCAAAAGAGCACTTCAGGAAGAAATACTATAACTCAGTGCCAAGTGAGGCATCTTCAACTAGAGGGCTTAAAATGCTTGGTAAACATTAGTTTAGTCTCCCAATATCTGTATAATGAAGTCTCCTATGCCTCATTTATAGTGAGGAAACTGAGGCAAAGCATCCTGCTCAAAGTTAAGCATCCTGCTCAAATGCAACAAAGAAACAAAAAGTAAAACAAACAAAAAGTAAAACATGTCTTTAGATTTTCTTTGCTTAACCAAAGAGCAAAACTCTTTTTGCAGAGAAAGTAGTAAAGGAACAGAAAACTGCAAGGCAGGTAACAAAGACTCAAATCAGATTAAAAACAATACATCAAAATGGCCTTGCTGATGCACATTTTGCTGTTTTCTATGAAGCTGTAGCAAAACATTCAATGAAGATGATAGGGAATATTCAATGCTCTCTATTTATTTAATTCTCATCTGCAAGTACATGATTTTATTTTTTTTTTAACTGAAGAGAGGTGAAACATCCTCCCCAAAACTCTGAAGCATCCATCGCTGGCCACCCAGAGATTTCCCTTGACAAACCACTCATGATCTACTGAAATATCCTCATAAGCCACAAAGACAACATTCGCACTTCAGTTACTCCATCTCCTCAAAGGCAAGCAGAAAGTAGAGTGAAGTCCTTTGAGTCAGAACTTGGTTGGCTTAAAGAAGGAAAAAAAATGGAGTTTCTACTCCTGCCAGTGTGTGATGCTGATAAGCAAAGTGGATTAAAACAGCAGCAATGCTCATCACTTCAATTTTGTTGTTATGCTATGCAGATATTTTGTAACTCTGAAGTCTATTTTAACCATATCTCTGTAGGAATCAGGCCCATTAGATATATGGCACCCAAAAAACCACATTTCATCCTCAGGGGAGCCAGAACAACCCACATACAAGTGAGCAACACATCTGAATTTACTGAACGACAGAATGGGTCCGGTTGGTAGGGACCAGAGTGGGTCAGCTCCTCCAACCTCCCTGCTCAAGCAGGGTCACCCCAGAGCACATGGCACAGGACTGTGTCCAGATGTTTCTGGAATATCTCCAGTGAGAGAGACTCTACAACACCTCTGGGCAATCTGTTCCAGTGCACCCGCACAGTAAAGTTCTTCCTTGTGTTCAGGTGGAATTTCCAGTCAGTTTCTGCCCACTGCCTCTTGACTTTTTGCTGGGCACTACCAAGAAGAATGGTGTGACTGGATGCCTGGTCCATCCTCTCGACATCCTTCCTGCAGATACTTACAGACAGTGATGAGGCTCCCTCTCAGACATCTATTCACAGGGCTGAACAAGCCCAACTCTTTCAGCTTTTCCTCATAAGATATTTGAGATCTGCAGAATCCCAGCACATCCTTGGGCCACTTTGGCAATGGTTATTAAACACCAAAATCATACTTTCCCAACAGGTCACACCAACACTACACAACCTGCAGCACTCATGCAGTGTACATAGTAAATTCATTCACTTCTCAGTTGCCTTCTGGGGAGATTTGTGTTGGTGACCGTAAGGCAGGAGTCTCAGTTTGGATCAGCTGTCTCAATGGTGGCAGCAGCAATCCTCTCCCAAGCAGCAAGGCCCTTCTTCTTCATGTGCCAACGTGCATGCATAGCAAAGGCATCAGCTCTGAGACACAAATAGGTTTAGTCATTCACATCCAGTGCTTTTCCCCCCTGAATATCCACACAGTTTCAACTTTGGGGGTGAGCAAACAGTGATGTCACTAAGAGAAAGTTCGTGAGGGCTGCCTAAAAATAGTGGATGCCACACTGCCACTTGCAGTTTACATTTGGCCTACAAGCCCAAGAAGAAAATTGCTCTTTTTCCCATTCTTGCTGTAGGAACATCTGCCAGACAGGCTGTGAAGGAGTAAGTGTAGGCTGAGCAAGCCCCAACCCACTCATAGATCTTTCTTGGCTTAAATACTCAAGAGGCACTTACTGAAATCTTTGTTATTCATTCAGCAAACACCATGAAGAGACTCTTGAAATATATTTGAAGAACTGTTTCCAGTCACAATAAAAAGTCAGTCTCACAACACTCAACATACAGATTTTACTTTACTCAGAGAGCGATGTGGCTTAGGGGAGGAAGCGTGAAGGTAAACAGGGTGAATGAAGCCAGAAACCACCTATACCAGAAACTCTGGATAATGCCAGAGAGTAGCCTTGTTTTAGTAAGTTTCATCTTATTTGGTTCAACAGTTTCTTTCTATAAACCCTGGGGCATCAGGAAAGAACTTTTCAACAAAGATAGTAGAGAACATACATCTAGTGTTCAAACAGAAGTTCCATTAATTTTATCAGCATGTGACCGTCATTTCACATTGGTGGATGACAATAAAGTCACACCAAACTGAAAAGGGAGCAATTGCAGAGTCATAGATACAACAGTATGTGGGACAACTGACACTGTCCATGCAGCACCTTGCCTGTGCTTTGTACAACCTGAAGTCCTCACCTGAACCGTGAGCATCTGGTTTCAGAACGGTTTAGGACACAAGAGAGATCTGGTACTACCTTGCTCTGCCATGAGCTATTATTCCCCACCTGTGAGGGTTAATCCAGTAACCCCTCAAATTAGACTCATACTGTCTTTACATTACTGTACTGAGGAAGCAGATGGCTTCCCTTATGCCACCATCACACTCAGCTGTGTGACTGACTGCTCATGTCAGCCATATGAAGGAGGCTAAGACCATGCTATCATAGGCTTTATAAGCCAAGCTTTACAAGCATGCTGTTACTCCCAAACATTTAATAACTTTTAAGGATTTTGGTTCTGGAACTCTTGCCTTGACATTTCGTCTTGCAGATACAGCAAATGTAGCACATCTGGAAC
Source organism: Machaerirhynchus nigripectus (assembly GCA_013397975.1). Lineage (NCBI taxonomy): Eukaryota > Metazoa > Chordata > Aves > Passeriformes > Dicruridae > Machaerirhynchus > Machaerirhynchus nigripectus. Next base: position 529,094 of record VZRQ01005473.1, on the reverse strand, counting down.
TGATTGAGCCTTCTGGTGTGGCACAGATTTGCTCTGTTTCCGTCTCACAGCCATGTTGGAGTGCTGAGAGCACGACAGCACAACAGACACTAAGCTCAGTGCTTCATTTTATGTCCACAGGCAGCACGAGACCATTCCTGTAGTGGATAATTTCATCTTCAGTCACGGTGTTCTGTGACAGCAGTTTACAACAGTAGCAGAACATCTTCCCAGATGTTAAACTGTTTACTGTACCTGTGCAGGGGGTTGGCATTTGGTTTTATATAAAATAATTGTGACACCAAGGCTGCTGCCTACAAGTGATATGATCAGTGAATCTTCCATTTCCATAATAATACAGGACTGTTGCAGGTAAAATGATTTCTTATTAACACAGAATAAATACTTACCTGTCAAACTTTCTACAATACGACCATTAGCACAACCAACAGAATAACAGAAAAGACAATGAGAATCAGTGCAGAATCTTTTGTGACAATAAACAGAACTTTCCATTACTTCAGCTGTCATCTGGACAGGACTATGTGATAAAAAGCTTGGTTGGGAATTCAATATTTAACAAGTCTTCTTTCACAGCCTAGTGAGCTAAAAAAACCCAAACCAAAACACAAAAGCTTTAAGCAGATAAATTTTTGTATTACATGATTACAATTTTGCTGCAGCATTTTTCCCAAAACTGGCTGATGCCAACAGTAAAGTTCCACTATGTAAGGGACTTCTGAAAAGATGAGAGATGTCTGGGTCCTTCCAAGGCTTTTGACTACACAATACATTGACATTCTTCTTGCAGCTACTGTCAAATTTACCCAGAAAGAATGAACAGATCAAATAATTTAAGGGAAATTAGACAGTCCAATACAGCAGAAAGAGGAGTTTTGTTTTCCTGTCAAGAACTGATAATATATTTCCTAAACAAAAACCCTTTTCCGCTAGACAGCCTATGCCAGCTTGCTACACTATTTCTCGCTGTGCAGCAGTCCATCAGTCATAAACAAATGAGTAGTCAGCATCCAGGAACTTAAGTGCCCAGATCAAAATGGTGAAAGGTCCATCTGTTGTACTGAACATAAATCTAACCAAGCTGGACTGCTGAAAGAACACACTTTCATCAGCAGTATTTACTGCTATACTGTTGTCAGGATCATGATGGCCCTAACCAAGGATAAGAAAACATTTGCTTTGATAACCTATGGTTCCCAAAACATTTAGATGCAGGTCAGTCCCCAAGGATCCCATTTCACTGTCATACCTTAGACTTTCAGCTCACTTTTAGGAATTCCCCAACCTTTAATAGATGCAGCCATAATCCTGCAAAGGAGCTTTGCTTGAATTGGTTGTAGATAAATACACACTGAATCAGAACTATGCAGAAAGCCTTCTGGGTAATCTTAGAAGCCAGGTCATGGTGTTTGAAAACTAAGTATACTGCAACCACATCTTTAAGTTACAATCAAATTCCAGTATAATGAACAATATCCATGCACTCCAGATATTTGAGGCAGGGATGTATGCTGGAGTAGTCTCAGAGTTCATTTATGGGACCAAGCACCATTTGGAATCTCTGCTGAAGAAAACATTGTTCCTGAATCTAAAATTCTCAGTAAATTCTGTGCTCTAAACTGAAAGCACAGAGCTGAGACTCACTATGTGATATCATGATTTCCTAGGAACAACTAGCCGCAAAAATAAATGTCTCGAGTGTATAAATATTTTTGTTAGATTTTTGCAAGTTATTCACTGTGGAGTTGATGTTTTATCTCTAAAGGTAAGCGAGTCTTACCAGGAGATGCTATGTCTGATACAGTGGTTGGGACCTGCAGTACACCAGATGCACTAACACACAGGAAGGTCAAAAGAGGAGATTTTGAGTCTAAGGCAAATTATCGACACATTCTAAATAAAGGATCGTTGTTCCTGCTTCCTTTTCTTCAGTGAGCAACACAGCGAGGGGTAAGGATACCCCTCCACCTTTTGATTCTTTTTACTTCAACCAGGAAAGATGTATTTGGACCTTTTTCCCACCCTGTCCTGGAAGAACACCTTACAACGACTTCCACAATACCACAGGACATGTCTATACCACACTGCAGCTGGGATCAGGAGTGTGCTTCTGCAGAAACTCCCCACCAACTGCACATCAGCTGACACCATACAGAAGTCTTAGAGAACATAATTTGGATAAAAACCAACATGAAAATGCATTTCAGGAGTGCACCTACTTGGTTGTAAACAAAATGAAATCCCCAGCACTACAGTTAGTGTGAAACAAACAATTATGAAATATAAAGCACCAAGTGTTCTCCAACAACTGCTCTCTAAACAGCTGTTCTAACTCATCTGCACTACTTAGTAAACATTGCCACAGAACCCTATATAGAATGGGTGCTTATAAAAACATTCTCAAGAGGAAATGGATGTGGAAGAGAGAGTAGCTTGGAATTGCTTCAAGCTCAGTTAAACCATCTGAATACCAGCATGGTTAACTTTGCAGAAAAAACTCTGACGGATAGGGGAAAGGGAAGGGAAAACCCTCTATGCATTATTGAACTTTAAAAAGAGGCAAATTAGTGAATTTGATTGAAACGCAGCTAAATATGTAATGCCTTCAACGCCCACCCCAAAGAAAAGGCTCTTTTGAAGTTTTTTCTACCTGCTTCACCTACATGATTTTCTGAAAAAAAATCTAACAGTTTTGGAAAGATGGCTCAGAACAGTTTAAGTAACAAACCAAAATTACCTGTTGGTGTCAACCCCTCCCATGAATGCTCCTATTTTCCTTCCATTGCAAAGAAGGTGTGTTGAATGGCAACTCAATGTATTAGGTGACTTGAGTATCAGAAGTGTAAAGAGACCTTGAAACCATGATTTGTCTTTTGAATATATGCTTGTATCTTTGCTAGTGAAAAAGAGGTACGGGTAGAAACTAGACACACTCATATTCAAGATTTTCAGAGTCTTCATGAGCACAGCATTAGCTTCTCTTAAGGAACTTACTGTGGGACCTTTCCAGAAATCAATCTATATTAAAAAGTGGCACAGCAAACATTTTATGCCATGTCAGCAAGCAGCAGTAATTGTGTGCCTTTATTTTTTTGTCTTAGTGTCCTAATGCAGCTCTTAAACACTTGCAGAAGTTTTATAAAACTACGTAAATATGCACAGTTATAATGTGTCCTTTCTTTATCCACTACAACCAGGGACAATTTTTGAATATACTTATCCTTTCCAGAGGATGTTACCTTAGGCTTGTATATATTGAATTTGGTTCCAATCAGTCTGTCTCCATCCACTCTGCTTCTCTAGTCTTGACTAATTTTAGAAAACCTGTCATCATCAAGTTCTTGCATGGCAGTTCTCTTCTTCAGAGCCCTAACAAATAAATACAGGTCTCAGCACAGATCTAGAGACGCTCAGTCCTCAGCTTTGTATTTTGGAAAATTAAATATTTCTTTCTGAATCAACTCACTATGATTAGCTAAATACTGCTTTTTAGAANTCCTCCCCCCTATGTTTTACAAACTCAGTCATGTAAGACTGCAATCCTTCATGACAAATGCCACAGGCATAGAGTGGTTATGAGCTGCCAGAGTACAGGATTAACTCAATCTACATTACAGTACAGCAATTTCAAACACAGCACCATGAAGTGTAACGATACAGTTAAAGATGCTGGCACAGGACCAGTAGGGCTTTCATTACCTTCTAACATGTACTACTACCCCTCTTCAGAACATGCTGTCTCCTTTTGGCAATTTCCCTGCCACACATTCTCTGACAAGTGCCATGATCCATGGGTCCCAGCCTTGTGAGGCCTAAGCTCGGGGCAGGCTAACACTGTTCTCCCCTCACTACACTTTCTCCAGGCTCAGTGAAGAGTCCACAAAGATCTATTTACCTGTATTCTGGCTCTGATCTTGGCAGTTTTATAAAGAAGCAATTTTTTAAACTTTCTGTAGAGTTCTCTGATTCTCAACCCAAGATTTCTTTGATTTAGGATTATGTCTTCTCCTCTAGACCTTTTTTAAAGCAATCCTAGACCTGATGCTGAACTGAAAATCCTGGAGCTCCCTGCTAAACAGAACAGCAGGTGAAACAGGAGCAGCTGGAGCACATGTAATTTCTCACTCAAGTACCTTAAACCTGACCAGCAGGATGGCACAAACGGCAGAAGTGAAATTCACTTCACACAAACTACATAGATACAAAAAGAACATTCACACTGAATTTGAAGACATTATAGGGAGAAGCAGTTAAGTTCCCTCTTCATCACCCTGAGCATTTATTTTTAAGCCTCTGCTTTTATTCTGGTTATCCAAGAGCACGTTCAATCACCATATCAAAGCTCAGTAGCCCCAAACAGGGTGAACTGTCCATCTGTAACAAGATCACATACACTAAGTATGTTCTTGAGAGGATTACAAGTCTTTCTGCTAGATCCTGATCACCTCGCCTACACTTCAGCTTCTTGCAGTGGTCAATGGAAAAATCCAAAAACCCACACAGGCAACCTTATATTCTGATTTTGCACAATTTCTTTGTGAATTGTGATTGCTTCTGTTCTCCCCCTTTGACTAACCAGACAAGCTTAATGCTGGTCCCACTGGAAGTATCTGGCTTCACGTATATTTTTTAATGCCATCACCTTCAATGTTTTCCTTGGATCTTCCAGGAAAAAAAAGCTTTTGTTTCAAACCAAAATGATTAATAATTAATAAATGATCTTGTTACAAATAACAAAATCTCTGTCCCATGATACAAAAGTCCTTGAAACTACTCAGCAGCTTCTACTGAAATCCCACCAATCTCCTTATTTCTTGATAGATAGGAGCAGCCAGTTCTTTGGCTTTCTCTGCTCCATCCTCTAAAACCTTTATCAGATGGGACTTGTCCTCCTGGAGTTTCTTGATTTCATTCCTGATAGGTGCAAATTTTTGGATGACTGCCTCTGCTACCACCATTTTGTAGTGAGCAGTGTCGAGACCAGTGGCCTGGTGCAGCACTTCTTTGATGCTAAGCCCCGTTACTGCAGCGTGAATGGACACCAGATTGGAGACACCGGGGCGAGCGGCGGGGTCATAGGTCACCTCCGAGGTAAAGTCAGTCACAGCTTTGCGAAATTTCAGCACTATTTCATCAGGGCTGTCTGCTATGTTAACAGTAGCTAACTTCTGTGGGTCTGACTTGGACATCTTCGCTGATGGATCTCTGAGGGATTTTATTTTCTTTGTTGTACCTTAAAAAAAGAAAAAATAGTTATGAACACAGACAATGGTTTCTTACGACAATTGCTAAGAAAAATGTGCAGACATATGATGAAGCTGTTTATCCTTGCTCAAAAATGAATTGTGAGCACAATCATGTATGCTCTGTTTAGTCCTTGCACCCTTCCTGTCCTTTTAAGAAGCCACCTTTCTCTTCTCATAAACTGAATGAAACCTGTTCCATCTCTCCCATCCTCACGAAGCAGGCACTTCTGCTGGGGCTACTCCTAATATTTTATGTAGCTTACACGCTAATTTCCCCCCCAAATTTGTCCTCCCTTCTATTACTGCACATTACTGAAAGGTTCTGAGCAGTGGAGAAACAGGTTAACTCCACTGAAAAAAAAAAAAAATCCCGTGACAGTTAATCTCCTTATTTCAGGAAACTCTTCCACTCAAAATCTCTTGGTAATTCTCCTAAATCTCAGTAAAGACAGCTATTAAAATTCTCTAACAACACTGACTGGCTCTGTTAGAGGTAAAGCACTGTTCAGGTAAGAAAGATGTGCGTATTGTACAAACTGCTAAGATACATGCATGTACATGAAATAGGTAAGTAGCATGAGAAGAATATTGCAAAGTACTGTAACAGCATCAACCCACGCTGTTTCAGTTTTTCACCAAGAAATATCATTCATGGAGTACATAGAGTATTACTGATTTACAGAGTACTCACACCAGTTGTTTTTAGACACCTAATAGAACCAACTGAATTACTTGCATATTGTTCATAGATGGCCTGTGTACTCAGGGAAAGGATAAGGGTTCTTCCAGCATGCGATTCAGATTACCCCAAAAAGTGCTTTGTTCTGAAATCACCTTTTGGAAGACTCTGTCTCTTTTCTGTAAATTTGAAAGAGCCCAGGTAAGCCTGAATAGGTCCCTACCTTCTCCCATTCATCTAGGATATTTTGTTGGTTTGCATATACTTGTGAACTTAGGAAGGAATGCTTTTTGGGAGCAAAGAGAATTTTTTGTTTTTTCAAATTAAGCTTTTTATTTAATGGTAAACAGCCTCACCTGCATCATAAGCAACACTCAGCTCCTCTTTATAGTGCTTAGTATTTAATTAGAAACTGCAGAGCTTGCAATACCTAACAGTCTCAAAACTCCACTCTAGGTCTAACATCATTTTTGTCACTGAGGCTTGAAAATTGAGAAAGGTTTATTACTGCCTGTCTTTTCTAAGGTGAGAGCTCCTTGCCCTTTTGGGGGCGAAGGTCTCTGCTGTGCATTCCTCTACATTACTTACAACAAAGATGCAGTGCTTCATCCTTGGCCAATTCTTCACGTTTCTTAACAAACATGCCATTTGCGCCATCTGACTCCTCCTCACCCCCCGGCCTATGACCTTATAGCTCAAAAATGGCTGAGAAGATTTTCCTTATAAGTCTTCCTGAGTCTAAGATCAAAACCGTAAAGTCTTAATCTCTGTGACAGACACATATTGAAATATTCAAGTATATGTTAAACACCCTTAAAAAAACTGGAGCACTGTCCATATAAACCAACAGGCTGTTCAGCATGCTTAATGTAAACATCTACCACTCGGACCCTGAAGAATTCTGCTTGCTAGAGGTCTCTTGCCTTGTTGCTTACATGTCTCCTGAATGAGCAGCATGGAACAGAGAGTCTGCTCTTAAAAAGTCCAATACTTGAAGAGCAAGGCTGACTGGCAACAGCAGAGTGCATCTGGCCCCCTGGACTAGAATACCAGACGTCACGTGCATTCCTCTACCAGGGATTTCCAAAGCCTTATCTATCCTGGGAGTTCAATTTCACAGCCTCTAGTCTCTTGTTGTCAGTTTTTAATTTTCCACTCCCTTAGGATCAGTTTGCCCCCTTTTCTTGGTCCCTGAAACTATTTCCACAATATTTAAATCCATCTTCAACCTCAAAGTGCAGTCAAGGAAAAAAAAATAACCAAGACCAGCTCACTTAAAATGGCTTTGGGCACAGGAAAGAATTCTCCATATTTCTTGTTGAAATGTTGTGCTATGTCTTGGGCTAGTTCCAGGTGCAGGACTTGATCTTCTCCAACAGGAACACGTGTTGACCTTTTAATAAAAGACAGATACAGGAAACTCAGCAAAGCTCTCTGGTTCTGCTGAAATGTGACTCAAGACTGTCACAGCTTCTGCCATGACAGAGGGCCAGATTGAGCCGAACACTCAGTCCCAGCTAGATATAGGTGCTGTGGGAACAAGATCCCAAACTGATCATAATTCAAGGATGAGTCTGCTTTTTGTGCTGAGCTGAAGCACATATCCAAGGCGGAAAATAGCCCTTTGTGAAGACATATATGGCAAAGATACCTGTAAGAGCAACTCATTAAACTCAACTCAAAGAAAGGTTTCCGTAGTATCTCCTGCTGTCTCTTTAGAGATCAAAGAGCACACGTTATAGTGTGCAAACAAAGTAAGAAAGATCTACAAGGCATAAAGTGCAAGCACATTGCCATGTCAAGTCTCAGGAAAACTAACTGATGTTGAGGAGCTAGTACTGAGGATGTATCAAGGGAAGGAAAGAAGAGACTGTTTCCTCCTCATTACAGTTGTACAAATCACGTGGTCCAGTGCCTCTATTGTCACAAGTGTTATTAGAGGATTAGAACTACTGGATTCAAAGGATAATTTGATCTTCTGTATTGAACTCAATGGCTTGAATACACTTCTGGAGGGAAACACAATCTGCATCAGAGGACATGAGGAAGTGAAGAATCCATTACTTCCCCTGGTGATTCTTTCCCACAGTTAATCATACTTGCTAAAAATGTATGATTCTTTTAGATGAGGCAGACTTGAAATCTTGCCAGCTTTTGATTACTCTTCCATCCCCCAGAAGTTTTTTTTTTTTCCTAAGGCTCATGGGGTATTCAGCTCTGAATACTGGACATGTTCCAAAGCAAGGAAGTTCACTATGCATCTTTTAAGTTCCCAGAAAATTTCAAATCAACACGGTACTCTTTCCTTCCGATTCTGAATTACTGGGCTGACATCCAGGCATCAATTTGTCCACCTTTTTTCCCAACCAGACAGCAGTTGGAGGTTAAAGGCAACCTAAAAACAGATACAGTAGTCAATAGGAAATCACAGTGCCCTATAACTGAGAGAAAATCAGTTACCATAATCAATATACTCTAAGCAGGTCAAAAGAAGTGTTTCCATTTGCCAAAATGGTTCCATATTCACAAAGTTTGCCACTGAACAGAAGAAATATTATCTCTATAAAAGCCTCTGCATGATACTTTGCCTTTTTCCTTGATGGCTTTTTTTTTTTTTTTAATATTTCTCTTCTGGTGCTATTTTTACCCCTTTCTGTTGTGTATTTACCTTCTGTCCATTTTCCTGTCTCTTTGATCTTTGGCTCATCTGAGTTAGTACCGTTTCTCCCCCTCCTCCAGCTCTAAATTCTACTTCATAACTGCTGTTTCCTTCCTGTGTTTCTGTTTCTCCCTAATACTTGTTCCTTATATTATTTTGCTTACATTAGAATATTTCTTAATGAAGATACTAAGTCAAGTTTCTTCAAAGAGATATTGTTTCTCTTTCACTTCCTTGTTTTGTGCTCTGTGTGGACAGCCTGCTGTTAATACAGATAGGAGCCAACAAACCACTGGCTTTACTAAGGAAAGATGAAACACCTGATCTTATTAGAGAGGGGAAGAGACAGACGTGGTTGAGCTCAATCAAAACAACGTGATTTCTGATAAAGTTGTCTAAATTTCACCCTTAAATACTTGACACTCAAATGACTCAAATATTTGACAATCAAATGGGACTCACTTCAAATAAAATCATTATAATATTCAAATTAATTCTGACTTTTGCTTGCTTCCCATTATTTTTAGTTAAAATTCAGGTAAATTAGAGATACCATCTCCTGGTCTTCTGTTTTCCCTACTATGATCACTTAACATGAAATTTCTCTAGATAACATTTTTCTGAATTCACAACTGGTTCATCTTGGTTACTCTGTCTTGAAGTCCTTGTCCTCATAGTCCTGTATTACTTCTCTGTCCCAACCAATACTCACAACTTCCTTCAGAACAATGCCATAAAGTACATATACTCTGAACATAAAAATAATTCCTACATGGTGCACTGTCTCTAATATTTACTTACTGAGACAGTTTAAATCATATTATGAAATACCAGTCATGACAATGCACTACAAATTCTACCAGCTAGGCTACAGGCTTAGGCATGCAGAGTCACCAGTGCCTCACTAGGGGCTATTTCCATTGTAGAACACAGTACAACACAAAGGAAACTGAACCAGCCCAGGTACTACAAGGTGCAGTCAATAAATTACTTCTTTCATCAATATGAATTGGCCTACACAGAATTCCCCACTAATATTGGTGTACTACATACAGACAGTTTAAGTATCTCTAGAGTACACTACATAAAATAAAGCAAAACTACTTAAAAAAAAGAAGTATGGGTGAACATGTAATATGTTAAACATCAGTCTGTTACAATTCCCTAAGAATTATTTTCACGTGACCAGCTTTTTCTCTTTACAGCCCTCTCAGCTGCTTTTTAACCAGGCTAGATTTCAACCAGCCGCTTGAGAGTCTGTCATCCATTTCCAATCTTCTGATCTAATCACACCCAGCTCCCCTGCTTAATAGGTTAGCATGTTGACCTGACAAACATTCACTCCAATGTAGCTGAACAGACATTGCCCATGGGCTCACATTCTGCCTCTTACTTGTACAGCAAAATATCTGCTGCTTGAAGCACAGGGTAAGTCAACAAACCAACAGTTCCTTCGCTATTCTGGCTGGCACGCTTCATCTGTTTGAAAAAGAAAAACAAGAGAAGAATCACACTTCTGACTAATGGTATCAAAGTCTGTGATTTTAATTAATTAGAATTCTGACTAACTGAGTAATTTATTATGCAGCTCTACAGAAGACAGTGTCATGTAAAATCCACTCCTTAACTTTCTGGTCTACATCCCATATTTATGAATTTCCCTACATTTTTCGGATATTCTAGTGAGAAGGGAACATAGGCTTTCTTTTGCTTTCTGTTTGTAACCTTATTAATGGAAACAATTTCAAATGCAAAACCATCAGGCTGAGTTATTATACTTGTACATTACACATAAACCCTACTTTTAAAGTAGCGTCTTTAGCAATAGATTTTGAAACACTTCATAATGGAGATATAAAAAGGTATTAATGCCTGTGTTTCACAGCAAAGAGATCAAGACACAGTGATCACACACAGTCACCAGGACAGCCAGTGACAGCTGGGAGAACCCAGAACTCCAGAGACAGAGTCCAGTGTTGTCTCCATTAGTTCACACTGCTCCCCACAATCCACCTAATGCATTCAAGTTCTCCACTGCTCCACAATACAGATCATCTAGATCAATACAGGCTACATACACTAATTCTGTTCTAGCAATGGGGTATCTATGTATTACTTTTAGCAATAGTTAAATATACTAACCCCCTTGAAATCTGAATTATTTCATTAAGACTGTTCAAATATATTTAGATTTTCTCGCACTCTCCTACAGATCCCGTATTCTGTCTACATCTCTAGGTGCCCAGGGTTCAGGGAGCCTAATTTGCAAAGCCTAGCACCTGTAACACCTATCTGTAGGTCTGGAAAGTCAATCCAGGCAAAGTAGGATTTAAGAGCTTAACTTTAGAAGCTCAGGTTTGAAAAGGTTTGCTTTAATCTACGCCATGCATTAACACGGGTTGCTGTATTTAAGTTTTACTGGTTTTATTTAATTAAGAAGGAAAACAGGAAAAAAGAAAACATCTGGAGGTATTTAAGACTGCTCTGAACTCTGCAAGCCAAACTGCTCTTAAGCTGTTGGGTTTTTTCCCCCTTTTTCAGATACTTCTCTCTCCTGTCTTTTTCTTTTTCTGCTTACTAAATGTCAAAATAAAATACAAGGAAATGAAATGCAAGAGCTCTGTTGATGCAGTCATGCTGATGCAGCACCAAGATTAAGAAGATGAACATTTGAAACTTGTAAAGGCAAACATTTAAGATACAATATCACTCAGCACATTTTTAATATTTATAATTTCTATACTCCTCTTCAAACATATGTCTCTTTTGAACATTCTTCCATAAAATCTACAGAGCAGCCACTCTATAGTGGAAAAAGAAAAGCTGTTTATGGAACTCCTTAATCAGCAAGGCTCAAGGTTCCCACTGCAGTATCTTGCAGTACTTTTGCATTATTAAATAAGCATTGAAATAAAACTGAACATTCTAGCAAAACCAGTTTAACAACACTAAACAAACCTCATATTTAGTACAATTTCTGCAAGTCTCTGCCAAAAAACACAATTCTGTAGCTTCCAGCAGCAAAATGTTGGAAGGACAGGCCCGGAGAGACATGTTTTCCCCCTTCCACCACAGGACTACAGAACTACTTAAACCTAAAGCAAGGATAACCAAGGTACAGTTGGTACTTCATAGATGACGAGTATTTCCAGGACAACATTTCTACTGAATTCCCATAAACTTTTTTTCAATTTATCAAACTGTCCTTACCTTCCACTGGGGCAAACGTAGCAGACGTGGCACATTAGTTAAGCACCCAAGAATCCAGGCAAGTTCTGCATGCTCAGGAACCTGAAAGTATGAATTTAGAATCTATTTAAATCTTTTTCTTTCATATGCATATTTTCTCAAAGTCAATAAGAATAAGTAGTATCAAAGACCAGAAAACCATTTATTTCTGTATATAACTTTTTCAGTAAGGTCAAGTGACAAGCTAATGGAAATTTTTGGACACTGCCAGGATTGAACGCTCTACATCAAAGTAGTATAGCAAGGTTCTTGATCCTATCCATTCATATTCTAAACAAGAAAGAAAATGCTTTAGCAATAGCAGAGTTGAACACACGTGTAAACTAACCTACTACCTGCCACTGTGTCACAGCCTCTCCACACTTTCAGATCATATTTTAATAATTAAAAAACCTCTTTGCTTTTCTCATTTCCAGTAAGTTAACCAAGCTTTATTTCTTCTCCATCAGAGTCCCAAATGCAGATTTCTCTTAATTGTCCTCACCAGCCTCACTGGAGCCTTACAGCCATCCCTTCTGCATATGGCTCCAGGAATGCCATTTAAGCTCAGGCCAGACTGCCCCAGTCTGTGCTGGAGTTCTGGGGAACTGGGCAGAAAGTGTGTGGGTGGAGGGTCCAGGTGAGACTTGTCAGGACTTTGGGCGTACCAAGAGTGACCCTGACCTGTCTGCAGAACAGGAATAATAGGTGAAGTCAAACTACAGGACGGCCTGAATTGTGGCTTAATTTGCCCCTCAGTACCGCAATCCTATCAAAACCAATACTGACCAGCAAGTGAAACAGTATCAGGCCTCTGCACATCCTTTCCTACAAGGGTGGTTTAAAAAGATATAAAAAATCCCACTTAAGCTGATACAACAAACACTTTATTTAATATTCTGGGGGAACTGTGGTGATAGCGAAATTTTAATAGTTCCAGAAAGATGTCAGACAGAGTGATTGCTGTCTTCCTGCTAAGAGGAAGACTTTCTAGAGGCAGAGACAAGAAATGTGTCAGCAACCAATGTTGGATGAGCCCACGTTTACCTTCTTTACATACACTCTCCAGCTTTTGCATTTCAAATATTCATTTTAGGATCAGTAAAAGAGGCAAGCATTGCTGATGCCTATGCTCTACTTTAATTTCATTCTTGTCATTCTGGGTGTTTTTAGTTAGCTATATAGACGATAATCATCAAAAGAAAAAGGTGATCTATGTTCTGATCCTTTGCTTACATACTTGATTCACTCTTTGCAATACTGGCAGGTTTGAAAGTTTAAGAGCATACTAACTGTCTCAAAGATGTTCAAAGCTTCATGCCTGCAACATGATATAACAACCCAGATGGAAGGCAGTAAAAAGTGTTTGTTAACAAGTAAGAATTACTAGGATTATTAATTGCAATTCCTTTGTTGTCACATTTTAAATATAGTAATTTCCTAGCTTGCAGTCATTGGACTACTTTGGTCACCAATGTGTAGAAGTATCCAGCCTTCAGACTACAGCTCAGTGGTTAGAAATATGAAATATTTCAGGTTGATTCCTTCCCTTCTTTCTGCCTTTCCCACAGATTCAGGGTTTTTATTAATTCCCTCATGCTCATTTGACCTGCAATCTTCTGTGCACAAGACAAAGTGCAACAAAATACCCGGAGTAAAATGAACTTAACGGAAAATACTAAGCTCAAGACTCCTATTTCATTTAGAAGGAATCACCATCTGGCTCAAAGTGGTTTCTCATTTCTTTCTTCTAGTCACGGACGGAGAGGAGATGGTGCTCTGTTGCACTTGTGTTGACAAAAACCCTCTTTAAAAGCTATGCAGTCATTGATTCAGCTCTGTCAGACGTTGCTTTTGCAGCCAAGACTGCACGTGTGTTTCACTGGATCAGTGGATTTAACATTACATCAGTTACCAAAACACCAAGTGATCTAAACAGCATTTGTTGGGTTGAATACACAGTTCTGGGTCCTACCACGTTATACTCATTTCCAACCTCCAAACACACAGTCCCTTCCTAAATAAGACCAAAGTCGTGAATATGCTGAAGAAAAAGCCTGATAAGATGGGGAGAAAACACGTAAAAGTGTACCAAAAGGTAGAGATTTCAGTGGGAATAAAGTTCAGTACTGAAGGCTAATGAGTTAACATTCATCATCCAAATTGCAGTAACTGACTGTACACTGGTGTGTGAATCAGGAGGTTCTAGGCTTAAACCACAAATCATTTGTCAGACTAAATCACAGTTTAAGCTACTGTGTTTTACTTGGCAGGAAGGGTAGGTAATTGCTGCCTTTGGTTGGTCCTGGTGCATCTGCTCAAATGTTACTCATTTAGCTACAGTGTTCCATCACATCAATTGCACAAATTTGATACAAAGAAACTGGAAGACCTGACGATGTATATGACACCGGTAGAATAAAGGCTCAGTCTACTCTTCCCTTCACTGAGCAATACCCACGGATCACAATCAGGAGAAGCCATTCTCCCAGACAAACTCCATCACCTTCTTGCTGCATGTCCATTTAAAACTGCAAACAAATGTCTTCATTAAACAACCAAAACATAAGAATGTAAGAAATAAAACTGTACAGGATCACAACAAAGGCAACGCAGCCTCATGCTCTGTTTTTGGGAGCAGCAACTGGGGCAAACACACGAGCCTACTGCTTCCCACGGTATCTTCCCCTCAGAGTTCTCTAGCATCCATAATTGTTGCACTAGGGAATATCAGGAGGTACTATCCCTGGCCCAGTCCTGGTAACATATCCAGGTTCCCCAGGAATGTGTCTAATGCCATCCTGAACCAGCTGATACCGCCCACTTCACAACCACGTGCAGCAGCAAGCTCCAGAGGCTTCAACCTGATGTATAAATAAATACTTTAATTTAGTCACTAATGTATCCATGTTTGTTTACTAGTTTTGAATACCACCTGTTTCTTATATTGCACAATCTGGTGAACAATTCCACATTCAGCTGATTTAATGGTTTTCTGATTTTGTAAACTTCGATTGCATATATGCCTCAGCTTTCTCCTCTTCAAACTGAAGCAACCCTGACTTCTGAATTTTTCCTTCTTAAGGCAGCTACTCTATCCCCCGTTCCATGAATTCCTCTTTTTTGTATCACGCCTAATTCATTAGTTCATTATGAAGATGTAGACTTTAAAACTTTACCCAATATTCAAAAAATGGGCACACTAAGGTTTTGTATGGTGACAAAACATCATCTCTGTCTTACTCAGAATACCCTTCCTGGTGATGTGGTGATGATGAGGTATTAATGACTTTTTTGAAAATTGCTTGTGCTGAGCTAATGATTTCAGGGAACTGCCAGTGATGACTAGGACTTTTTTTCCTGCATTGTGACTGAGCTCAACACTGTCTGAAGAAGGTTTAATTACTTTTACCTGGATGTTTTAATGTATTTAAAGCTCTTCTACCCCCTTATTTGCCTGCCCACTCTGAGTTCTTTGGGAGTTCCTTTCTGTGGCATAGCATTTGGCTGCCCATGAGGACTTAGCATAGCCCATGAACTTCCGTTCACCACCTTCTTCAGGTCATGAACGAATATGTTGACCAGAACTGCTCCCAGCAAGAATCCCTATGGAATATGACTGCTGACTATACCATTCAAAAAAAAGGTTAGTGTTACAGCCTGTGTGGCTTTCAACAATGAAACAAAAGAAAACAGAGAAGAGACATCTCATATTTGCATAAATCTGCAAAACAATTTCCAGTTGATTCCTGCTGTGTTAGCTAGTGTTTATTGTGCCATCACAAGGAAAACCTTTGTCAAAGAAGCATCACTTTTCACACAATTTTCATTAAAAGGAGTATAAGACTGTTAGAGAAGTATTCTGCTTGCTTTTTTAATTTATTTTTTAAATTATTTTTTTAAAGGAGGCTACTAGTAATCTAACTAGGATTTCAGGAAGTAAAAATATAAATAGTTCCAATTAACTCAGGCTATTCTGTGGGTACTTTAACCAGTAAAGAACTCAATTTGTTTTCTATTTTAAAATCTGCCAACAAACTACTCCCCAGAGTGATGATGTACTTCAGGAATTGTCCACTTTCTCAAAAGAGAACAGATGATAATAAACGTAACTCTTTTTTAATGAAGACATAATTTTCTCAGCAGTGCCCTCTCCCCCAAATACGTCAGTATAAAAATAATATAAATGGTAAAAAACCAGAATTACATCTCCAGTCAACAAAACTCACAGCCAGTGACAGTTCCTGAACTGTATGTCAAACCAAACTCCAAGAACGTCATGATCACTGGTAATTCTGAAAATCAGCTATCTTATCAATTAAATCCTTCAGGTCACTTTTAGTGTCCTGAAAAAAATATAATAGCCTGTTTTTAACATAAACATTCTTTTCTTGGGAAATATTTCTTGCAGCCTTGCTGAAAATATTTTCAGGAATAACAGTCTTTTAAGTGCTCTATTTATTGTTTCCCTTTACAAAGTCAACTATTTCAATTTTACAAAAAACCTTAACCAGATCCTTATAGTGATCCCCCCCTTTTTAGACAGCCCAAATCATACCCTTTGCTCTTCTCAGTTAATACATCAAGTTTCTCTCTTTTTTCCTGCTCTGTGCTCTTGCCCATTTTAACACAGTTTTCTTACCTAATCTCATACAAGTCTGTAAAAACCATCAACATTTCTCAAAGGGTCGAGATGGTCATCTCTATGCTATTACCAGGGACACATTTCCTCCTTCAATCTCCATTGCATTAAGCATTTCCCACAACCTGACTTACTAATCAGTAATCAAAGAGTTATTTCCAGAGCAAACTACTTACATTCCTTTCTTGTGGCCTGACAATGCCAAGGCTGCACAGCCAGATTCCTTTTATTTTTCTAAAGCACACTTATTTAACAGAGGTAACCACTTCCAAATGATAATGAGCAGTTACCTGGAAGGCACAAACATTTCTGTTTCTTCACCTGAGTGCCCTGCTCCTCCCTTTTTAAATACAAATACCTTCTTAATTATTTACTTGTGCAGCCATTTGAAGTTATTAAACTCATATCACAATTCATACTTTGACCATCTCTGGAGCACTGTACACTGAAGTACAATCTCAGGGCTTCTTCCTGCAGATCTATTTTTTTGTCCTTGATCCTAGCTATTCCTTACCAAATTACTGCTGATATTCCCTGGCCACAGCCAATGATATATACATGAAAAACCAGTAGCTACTTTTAGTTCAAATAATTCTAGATGACTTTTTATGATGAGACATACAGCTGAGGAGGACAGCAAGCCATGAGACTCAAGAACAACAGTGGGAGAGGTATGAATACTGGAAGCATATCTGAAAGCAGGCAAATCAGCAACACTGGGCCTCAGCTTTCTGAGGTTATAGTACAAAGTTGTGTGCTGGCAGCTGCAGTGGCTTTCTGCAAAAAGAGATGCAGTGTTTTATTTTCAAGATGGACTTCCTCAAGTTGCAACCTATAGCCCTTCTCTGTAATGCACTGCAAACTTGCTGCATATCTGTCATGTGGAAACCCTCAGCAGTGTAATTAAGGGCTACAGTTTAAATGGGCAGTAAATTTTGAAGATTTAATTTTGACAGTGTAGAGTACAAAGAAATAGCTCTGTGGAGGTAATTTGGATAGCTGTGCACTAAAAGAAATTGGAACAGAGAAGGGAAAGAGTCCTACATTTAAAAAGAAATTAAACCTTTTTTTTAGGACTTTTGTCTCTTCTAGAGGTACCAGTTAGAGCTTCTGAAAAATTCAAGACGCCTTTTTTAAAGCAAATGAAGCTTACATTTTTCTTGAATAAGAGGTAAGGTTTTATTAATGCCAAAGGTTGCAAGCAATATGTTCAAGACACTTAGTGATGTATCTTTATACTACACAGCTTAAAAAAAAAAAGGCCATAAACAAGAAAAAAATAGACTGCTCTTGAATCAAATGCACACAGTGCAGGTACTCTTACTGCAGAAAATTTGACAAAGTATCCCAAATTCCTATTCAAAGAAATAATTGATTGGGTAGAATAAATTTATGGTTTCAAAGGCAATATCAGATTTAAAGCACATGTTAAGCAATATATTGAATTGGGGGGTGGTTATCTAGTTACTGTTGGTAAATCTGTCAGTATCTACAACTTTCACCTTTATCTTGGAACAATTTAGTCACTTATCCTTATTTATATTTGGCTAAAACTTACAGAAATAAGATCTGTCTCTCCTTTCTGAAGAACCTGACCAAGAATATTCCTACTGGAATCAAGTTTTACTGGTTATAAACCCCAATAGACCACAGTAATTTGGCCGAAGCACCCTTTCCCCTCCTTTATTCATACTGAAATTAACTTATTTTCAGAAACACTCTCCTAGTACAAACAAAATTAGTTTGAATAATTAGTTTGGTGTGTCCAGAAGACTGGTGAAGAGAGGAAAGGATAACAGCTACATAATAGTATGAGATGAACAAGGTAAATTAAGGCAGAAAAAAATCCTAGTGAACCATGACTTTCCTTCCCACTGAGCTCTAGTTATGTCTAGTCCAGTCCATGAGAGAGAAAACAGAGGAATGAGAGAAGCAAAATAATTTTCTAAATTAAACAGTCACATACTTCCTCTTATGACAGGAAGTTTTCAATGGACTGTGCTAAATTAATGTCCTTTAATGAATTTATAAGCTATGATGCAATGGAAGCTTTTCAGCCCCTCTGAAAATTGGACAAGGGGTAGTGTGAATCTATTCAAACTCTGCCCACAAAACAAAGCAGATGGATACTTCTGGAAAATAACAGTAGTGAAACAGTGCACACATTTATATTGTTGTATTTTGGCTTTTGGAGTTAAGGCTAAGACAAATTTGCAAATTCCCACCTCCCAGAGTTACTGCTTTAATTTGCTTGCACACTGCAAGAATACTGCAGCTGATTATACTCAGAAAATAAATCACCATATCCAGAAGGATGAAAACTGCAATTTTCCGCCCAGAAACAGAATGTTATGTTGTCCAGAAACTCACAGGACTCCTTAGAGAAGTGTTCATGCAGCGTATCAACCACTCCCTGCTGAATCAACTCTGATGGAATTTTAGTTTCTCTTGGGACATTTAGCATGTGTCTACTACAATACATAGGTGGACAGGAAGAACAGTCTGAGACCACATAAAAGCAAAATCAGTTTCTAATATTGTTTTGACTGTGAAGCAGATGAGATACAAGATGGTTATGGGTAAGAACTGAAATGTGGAGTGTACCCACCACGAATCAGAGAAAATGGGTTATACCATATNAAGTGCTTTTTGGTTTTAATAAAAGATCTAAGTTTTATGAAAGATGTGTGTTACAGCTTTTATCAGTTATGGTACAATTTAAGGAATATATTTTCAGTCTCTTCTAATATTCTCACAATATGTTGTACAAGTCATTATTCCATTACCTCTTTTTTATGCCCAGTTGGCAAAGGCAGCCACTTAAAGCATATCTTGACATTTTCTCTAAGAGGGTTTCATATATCTTGCAGCTGTATTGCAAATACAAATGCACTATTTTGAAATATGCATTTATTTTTATTTTTATTCTTACTGAAATTGTCACTTTTCTATAACTTTCTACTTAAGAAAACATAATTAAACAAGCTGTAATGAAAGAGCTTCTCTCACTGGGAGGCCATTTTACTGTCCAACATATACCACAATTGTTTTCCCAGATACTCTAATTAAATGTGCTTGTTTATAACCTTTCACAGACAATTTGGTTCCAAACACTATCCTAATTATTTATCCTTCTTGCTTCTAAACATTTTCAAGTTATCATCACTTGTTCTTTGTAGCCACTACTTCTTTAAGCTGGAATTCAAGTTTTTATATGGCAATGTAAGTGTGGGAGGTATTTGTTGAGCTGCAATGTATTAAGACCAAATATACAGCCAGCCATTAACTTACTATTTGTACATATTATAAAACAATATCATCTATAAATGGTAAATTCTGAAGCATACAAAACTAATCTTCATCCAACTAGAACTTTCCATTTATAGGTAATTTAGCTGTATATCCAATATGTAAGAACGTAGGCCATATGCTCTCTAAACAACACAGTAAAAATTTGCCTATGCAAAATTTCTTGTCACTTTTATTTAATTTCAGTTGAAAGGCAAGGACATCACTGAAATCTGTTCTGGGATTCCAGGTGAACTTCACCTGTATCCTTATCATAGCAGCACCTTTTGGATCTAGTATAAGCATGAGAGGTATCTGCTCTCATCCCACTTTCTCCCAGCAGTCAATCTGTGATTAATATTGTTCAGCCTTTTGCCTCTTGCTTGTATTGAAAGGGATGATAAAGTGTGTGAAAACTCCGGAGGCAGGTATTTCAGATATCTCTGCATTAGAGATTTGAAAAAAAGCCTAAGTAAGTAAAATAAGTGAAATCCTTACCAAAAGGCACAGGCCTTTTGAGAAACCAAGTAGCATTATTTTTTTCACACGTGGCAAACATATTCCAGAGAAGCAACACAAGCAGCAAAACACAGAAAGAATAAGCCAAACAAATAAAGAAAAAAAAAAACCCACAACCCATTTTCAGCAATTCTAGACCAGTCTTGCCCAGTGTAATCTAGAGAAAATGAGAGGACACAACAGCATTTACCTTAATGACTGCATGAGCAATTCCCTTAGTGGGGCTTACCATTACAAGCATACCTCTCTAGTGCAAGAATTTCATTCTGCCTTTACTGCTACAGAATCAGGGTACAAAAAAAGTCATTAGTTGTGGTGGGTTTTGGTGATTAAAACTAGAAGTTCATAAAAGTTCTTAGATGCATGATGTTTGTTTAAAAAAATGAACAGAAATGTCATTCAGGAGTAATAAAGAAACATTTGTGATCTACAGATTTGGTTATTTTCTACATAGAACTCAAAACACAACAATAATTACAGCATGCTAAGCTACTGAGAATTCTCTCATTCAGCAGTTTGATCTGCTGTTGAAAAAACCTACTCTGTTCATAACTAAATACCTAACTCAGTTCTCTATTTGTGGCTGTATTTTCACTGCTTTCCTGCTGACCTCTGGAAGTAAACACCCTATTTCAGTATACAATCAATTTTGGTCACTTTGCTTTACACCTCAGCCAAGTGTTTGTAAACAAAAGTGGGGCTTTTTTAGACCACCCTTGGAGACTGCTACAGTGGCTAAAAAGGAGGCCAGCTCCTTTTTTTTTGAAATCTGAGAAACTTCCAATCAAAATCAAGCAATAAACTTTCTTGATTAGCAATAGCTGCAATCCATCTTACACCTTCATTTTTAGGAACAATCATCTCGGTATTATGACATTCCATAACGTACTATTTCATTATCATACTAAAACAATAATCACATTAGCAAGGTTCCTGTCTCCTTTCCTCACATCAAGAGCTACATGCAGATACTCCTTTTAATTGCTTCCAGAGGAACATCTGGTGCTGCCTATGTAAATGTAACAGATCATAGTGCATCTCTGGGCATACCTGACCACTTCATGCAGCTTGAACAGACTTGGTTTGGGGAAGCTGACAAACCACTTCAGCCTGAACCAGTGCTGAAACAGTCCATATTCACAAACAACTGTAATAGTTCTGATTGCAGTGTGACAATGAGCTTTCAAAAATATGCTAGAATTAGCCACTTTTGAAAATTGTATTGGTACTTGTGTGGTAAGTATTGGTAAGAATAACATCCAAGACATCAAACATGGCTCAAACATTTAATCTAATGGTTTAGATTTATTAAGAGCAATGACCATTAGATCTGGACAGATAAGGACACACACAAATATTAAGGTAAAAAGGCAGTCTATTTAACAGAGGCCAGCCTAACCACCATAAGGAAAATGAGAATTTTATTTAGTGGAAGCTTTCATTTGATAAAGCTGAACATGTTCAAGTCTACCTATCTTACATTTTCACTGGTTATTGACTGTATTAGTACTGCAGAAGCACGTCACACAGAGACATCATTTCCCGAGTCTGACACTTTCTCTTTGGGGGTTCAAAGATTCAATCTCTGCATTATTATATTGGGAAAGATACAACATACCTTCTGTGGCTGAGTGCAATGTAAGATCCTCACTGATAATCTGCTGGCTTCAAGGGAAGCCTGAGTGTCGGTTTTAGCAAGACCTGGAACAGCACTAGTTTAGCTTTTAGACCAGTAGGAACATAAGAAAAGCAACCAGATCAAATATCCATCTCTGACAGCAACCAACAAAAAACCAAGAACATAAGTGCAGAAAAGCATGGATATTCTCCCATCTGTGGTTTCACCACTTCCTGCAGAGGTGACTCCTCAGATACACAACAGTCCCAAAGCAATTTTTCAGATTAATTTGTCGAGTCCTTTTCTGAATTCATATAAATTTCAGCATGCACTGTATCATGTGTCAAGGGGTTCTGTAGCCCAACTGTGGATTTTGTGAAATGCAGCATTGTTTTGTTTGCGTTGAATCTTCCAGGTGTTAACTCGTTTTGATACTTGTCAGTTCATATTCTTCAGTGGATAAAACCATTACTCCATTTCACTTGCAGTTTTATAAACCTTCACTTTATTCCTCTCTAACCATAACCTACAAAGCATTTTTCCTTCATGCTGAAGAGTGCTCTCTGTTTATCTAGTCACTGAACCTGTGTTGTAACTAATTGAATTGTTCAGTTGCTTGAAAACACAAAAAAAACCCCTCTAGACTGGTTTGTATTGCATCACTGGCTTGTAACTCACCTTGTGATTATTCCAGTTAATGACTTCATCATTTTGAGGCTGACAAGTCAGAGTAGAGCAAAATTAAAACCCAAGCTGGTAAGATATTTAAAATGATAAACAGATTTGGAAAAAAAAAAAAAAGGGATAAATTTATTTAAACATATTTCCACTAGAATTCTGAGCTCATCTATTTAGACTGGTTTTTTAATACAGAGGAAAAGTGAAGCAGGAAGTACATCTGTCTTCATCAATTCATTATTCACCAGGGATATAGAGCTATGATTGCCATTTGCAGTTTAACAACCCCAGGAAACTCCGTGTGTAAAGAATTGTATTGAAAGGGAGAATGCAATACCATTTCATCTTGCACTGATAAAATTCAGACCCTGTGTGCACATCACCTGTGCAGTTCTGTTGCAAGGTGGACACCCACTTACGGGTGTCTTCACAAGAGCAGAAGCTATGACACACCCGTCTCCATGGGAAATTACAGAAGTTTGCCCGTTTAGAGTCAGAAACAGAGTTAATTGAGCAAGAAACTAAGTTGTGTTCCAGGAAAATATAACATGTGATAGCTATAAGCCCAGTACCCCTTGGGGTGGTTAAGAGAAGCACGTGGTTTACATACGAATAATCAGATCAGATGGGAAAACATGCATACGATAAGGAGGTCACAGCAGAAAAGGGAAAAAAAGTCCCAGAGAAGATGTAACCCCCTGATATCATGGTGGAACTGATACAAAACTTACCATGTTAATCACCTGTTACTCTGTGATTACTGTGCAGCTGGCAGAACAAGTGGCAAGAGCTGATACAAAACCATAGAAACATGTGTTCCTGACCTTTTTGGTTACACAGGCCAGTTTTTTGCATCTATGAGTTAACCTTTTGTGACTAAGATGAGACTTACAGAGATAAATTAGTGGTCTTCTAAGAAGTCTTTGAAGTATTTTACTCATAACCTGCACAAACTACTAGCTCTGCTTCAGAAATTTACAGTGTACTTATCCCTAAATGGGCTTCTCAGTCATGGTTTCAGCCTTCAAAACTTCAAAACCACAGCAAGGGATAAGTTCAAAATCCAACACTGCTAACATTTTCTTGGACCACCGACACAAAGATGATAAAGGAGTTCAGCAATGCTACACTCATTCATGAAGATGCGTGGAAAGCCTCTTAATCAGAAACAAATCTAACACAACAGCAGAACTCACCAGTGACTGGCGGAACAGGAAACACTTCTTTGGGTCAATCCCACAGGCAAGGATGGCAGCAGTGGTGTCCAAGATGTTCTGGCGCAGGACAGCTGGCTCCTTGGGCATGGTGAGAGAGTGCATGTCCATAATGCTGTAGAGCACTGAGCTGCAGTTTTCCTGAAGATTCACCCAGCTCTGAATGGCTCCAAGGTAGTTACCCAGATGAGGGGTCCCAGTTGGCTGGATACCAGAGAAAATTCGATCCACAACCATATTCTGTGACAAAGCATTGGCAAAATTAACACACACTTTTTTTTTTTTTGACAGATTCTTTTGTATTTTAAAGTCATTTAAAAAGCCACATTTATGTCTTCCTCTTCTCCCCTCCTGTCAGTGTATTAATGCATAAATGACCTCAGAACTGATAATTGCAGTAAGTCAGTTAAAATACTCTATCTTACAGCAGAGAGACTGACAACTACTGTAAGTTTAAGCTGTCAGACTGCACATGCAAAAAAAAGACAGCTGTAAACACGATTGGTGAAAAGTTGGTCTCAGAAACCAAGTGGTATATTCTTTCATCTTCTTTTGCACCAAAGCTGTATGTTTCTCCTAATTTTTTTTCTGTATCCACATGTCAACTTCTATATCCACTCTGATACAGAAACTTAGGGTCACAGTGTAGAGAAATTCAAACATTTTTGTTGTGAACTCATGCAATGTCCCAGCAGATTGCCATCTTAACTCCCATGAACATTGAAGTCTTATTTTTTTAGCTGCAAAGAACATTTCGAGCAGTTCCTGAAAGAAACCTACTTCTTGACCCAAAGGTCAAAGAATATTGAAAGAGATCATCGAAGTTCTGAAACTACCCATTTTGGCAGCAATAGAATTCCTAAAAGAGCTCTACAAAGAAATACGGCTATAGCTCAAGATCACACCTGGAATACTGTCCATGCATCAGGACCAGTAAAATGTCAGCATGAGAAAAGAGTTCACAGAGAAACAGCAGAACCAAAAAAAGACTGAGAAGCAGAGGTTGTGAGCAAAGATTAAAAAGCTTGAAACATGTATAGCTTGGCTAAGTGACAGTTACCATCTTAGAAAGTTTGTTTTCCTGCATCCCAGCCCTCCATCTGACCATTTTCTCAGAGCCCCAAGCTGTCAGCATATGATCAATTACCTCCCAGACCTTCCCAAAGAATTCCACCATATTCAGAAGTAGCTCAGCAATGTTTTATGTGAAAATGCTTGTTACATGCCAAGTTGTAAGAGCATGCAAGATTGTTCAACTTAAAAATGAGTGTCCCCCCCCACCTCAGCAAGCTGTACAATACAAATCCTCAGACTCAGTTGTGTGGCAAGATCATCAACTTCATTATGCCTGTGGCTGCATGATTTTTTCCTGCTAACTTTTATGAGCAACATCTATAACTTAGCAGGAAGAATTTATTTACTGATGTAGTCTGTTTTCTTTTCTGTGAATCTCTTACAAATGTGTGTGGGAGAAAAAAAAAGTCATACAACTATTAAACCACACAAAATGGCAGTAAAAGTCAAGGCCAAGTACCATTATTTTTAACTATTAAAAAGGACTTCAAATTGACTTAACTCATTTTGACTCAGACTTAAGAAAAATGAGAAAGTGTTTCCAAGTGGAATAGGACTCTTATTTTTAAGCGTGATCTGTAGTTCAGAAAAGCCTAGACTAATTCTTTCAAAATTTGATGAAAACTTTACTTTTAAGTAAACCTGTTTTTCAGATCAAGACAATTTTCTTACCCAATGTTTAAGTGTTTGTGCTGACAGACAAGAGCAGCTTTGGGCTAGCTGCCACGCTAATTTCTCCTGCTCACATAAATGCCTACACATTTAAGTCTTGATGGCAACCCCTTCACCCCATCCCAAATATCTTCTTGAGTTCTAGTATATTCTTGAGTCAGTTTCTAAGTGCTCTTGGAGAACCTCCAGCACAGGAGCTTCGAGGTAGTCACTTGAAGCAATGAAAAGCACACTCCTTCTTCCACCAGCAATTCCAGCTTCCAGTCCTTGTGCTCCAGTCCTCAACCACCCACGCGCCTCTTTTCTCCATTACACAAAAATGGAGTTATGATACTCAAATCTCTCACTTGCCATTTGATTCCTCGTTTTCCTAGGAACCTACATCAGAGCACTTCTCACCACTCACAGAATCCACTCACCTCCCACTAAGCTACTACCTGGCCTAGGACTGCAGCTAGCTTCATGTTAACACTGAGAAGGGCCAGGTGCTCTCCTACAGGAGGCAGTCAACATTCCAACATGTATAAATTAGATGAAGTCTTATAGAATCTTGGGATTCACTAGACTTCAGAGCTGTACTTCTATTACCACAGGCCTAGAGCAGTTGCTAGGCAATGCAACAGGTACTTTACAGGCATAACATTTGTCTTTTGCTTCTTATGTTCCTTAACCAAGACAATAAGAAGTCAGGAAGAAAATAGTTGACCACTAACATGGTGTTCTACCCCTAAAAGGATCTCAGAACAGCTGGTTGTTTGTCAGAGCACATAACCTTTTCTCATGTCCATGTCTCCCTTTAAGTTCAAATCTTGATGCTCCTTCCCACAATTACTTCTCCCCACAGTACTGCTTGCTTTCTAGTGCCCATTTCTATGCCTGTTTAACAGCACTCTTCTTCACAGGCCATACTTCTTACAGCCCTACTCTCCATTTTCTTATCAGACAATTACATCTCTCCTGTATTCTCTTCTACCTCCACTTGTGCTTTACACCCCTCGCTTCCCCAAAGAGCTCTTACATACAGCTCTTGATATACAGCTCTTACTGTACCATTATTACTACAAAGTAACAAGGCACAGAGAATGCCACATTAAGGTTACTACTATTATTACTAATTAAGCTATTACTGCCTTGACTCCAATGACTTTATATAAAATATGTTTTTTACCTGCACAATTATAAAAGCTAAGAAAGTTCATCACGTGCCAGAAATCCACTATGGACCTGCACCAAGTAAAGTATGTTAGGATGACCGTGTTAAAGCATAGTGCAGAAACTTGCACATCTTCCAACTTCAGTCTAGTAAAAGACAGCATCATCTGAAACATCTCTGGACATCCTCTTTTCCCTGGGACCCTGAAGCTGGAGCTACTTCAGTGCAGGAGCAGCACTACCCCTTGGGGTAACTGTGTGTTATACCAGAAAGCAGGAGTTTCTGTCAGCAGAGATCAGCTCATGTACCAATATCTTGACCCAAAAGGTGCTGACACCCTGAGCCTGTGGAGAACAATTCTGTCCACAAACTTTGTCAGTCCCCAAGTCAGGCAGACTCCGTTCCCTTGCAGCCGCAGTTCTTGCTTCATATGTTTCCCATAACATGTTCATTATCAGCATTTTCAACTTCTCGGATCACTGTCCAGTTTGTAGATGATGTCACCAAGAACATATTGGATGTATTGGCAAAACTGTGTCCCTTAATGTGAGTATAATACACTCAATACATAAAAATGCAATAGTGACATTTAAATAGGCAGCTTGAGAATGTCTTTCACCAAGAAAATACAAGACATCAGTATCTCAGCATAAACTGTATGTTCAAATACTGTACTAACTCCACATATTCAAAGGCTAACAATGAGCTAATGAAAGGTAGGTTTGTTGTAATACCAGATAAGTTAGCATCTGGTGACACACTACAAGTTGAAAAGAAAACACACAATGTACAATGTAAAATGGACCCAGTTTCATATAAAGAGAGAAGCAAGTTCTCTGTCCATTAAAAGAGAATACCTGTGAAGGCAAGCATGACATCTTTAATGGTGCTTTGTATGTTCAAATGGTAAACAAATACTTACAAAAGGTTTGTTCAGTGTAAGGGCAATAAATAGCAAGTGAAACATCAGAAACAAACAGTAGCAGTATTATATTCAGTCTAAGCTTGGCAATTACTTAACCTGAAGTACAGAATTCACAGAAATAAGTAAATCCAATAATGAAAACTGAGCTAGGCTGAACCTGAGTAAAGCATTAGCAAATACATTACAAAGAACAAACCCATACTGGCTCCCAGCTGAGGGACCAGTTGACTAGAAGTCTTTAATCTTTAACTCCTTTGATTCCATTTAACAACATAAAGTATGAAAAGTTACAGCAAATAGCGGGCATGAAATATTCCATTGTGTTAGCAGAAGTCTATATTAAAAAAAGCCCACACAAAACACCCTCAAATGAATCTTGGATTTCTTGCACTAAAAATATACAGAGAACATTGCTCCTTTGGAGAGAGTTTATGTTCCCTGTTTGTTCACTCCGTGAGAAGCAGCGGGCAGCATAGCAGCATGGCAGGGGACTTCTGCCTGGTACCATGAAATCATGGGGCTGGAATGCACTTCAATGGAGCTGTTAGGTCAGGGGATAGGAGCTGTGTGCTCCAGAGTACTGGAGTTGGAAAAGGATGAAAACAAAAGGAGTGAAGACTTCCCAGTGGAGCAGAGTGAAAGCCACAAGACATGCAGCTCCAGCCCACAGGCACTCACTCATTCAGACATCTGTAGTAAGCACAGTGTGAGCCTGCTGTTCGTACGTTTAACTCTGTGTGGTGTGCGCACCTACACTAGTGCTGCATGCTAATCCTCACTCCTGTTAAGGGTGCAGTATCTGACAGATGACTTAGCATGGACTATTTGTTTTCTGTCTGAAAGACCTCTGCCTGGCAATTCTAAACACCACAGTGCATTTCTCAGCCGCATTACCCAATGAAGCTTGGTCCCAAACCCACTAAGATTCAGGTGCTCTCTTACCTAACCTCCCTTTTGTGATGAGATAAACAATTGCCACTCCTTATACTGAAAAAATATCAACATCCAAATAATGTTCTCTCAAATAATCAGGAATAAGGATTACATTCTTATCCCAGACTAGGATGGCTGAAGTCTGGTCCTGCTACCCTGCAGCGTGGCCATATCCATTCTCAATGCAGAAGGGGAAAGATGACAGCTTCCAAAAATCCAGTGCTGCTCTCTTGGAACAAAGCAGAGCTTTTTTTTCTGTGTATGCCATACTGGTAGGAAGGAGAGCTACAACTGTCAAGGCCTCAATTCAGCAGTCAAAACCACAATCATTCCCTCTCGTGAGATAGATGTGCCAGAACTGGAAGACACACCAAAGCTGATAAACGAAGAGACCCATGTAGATCCAAGCATGCCATGTTACAGTCGATTCTTTTTATCCTGATTGTACATTTCACGTTTACCTTTATGAATTCTGTGAATGCTGGACACAAGAATTTACCTGTTGAATATAAATATTTGCCTGGTACAGTCAAGAGAAAACTGCTTCTCAAATATGCAGTAAAATCAGTCATAAAACAGTTCTCCCTTTACAAAGAGTTACAGAAATAAAATCAAGTGAAAGCATTCACAAGACTTAAGTTTTCAGAATCTCTCTTCTTTACAACTCCACATAAATATTGCCATCACACACTTGAAATGACAGCAGACAAGCTACAATTATAAGGAAACCTTATGCCTATGCTTTCATCTCTTTCGCGTTTTAAAAACACAGAAACGTAGCACCCATTCAAGGAGGTAGGAGAAAGCTGCCAGTAGACAAACAATTCTTAGGACTGCTTTCTCTGTATTTTGGCATAGGCATGTTATAAATTACATAAAAGTATACATAAAAATGTGGCTGGTTGGAGTCCAGTTAAGACCTTTTGTTTAACACAACAAACCATAAAATGATCACATTAATCCTGCCCTAGGAGTACAGAGGCGGTGCCTGTCAGCTTCTCAAGCTACCCAGTCATGGGGGAGACAGATACATTTTCAAAATCATATTCCAAGGAGGCTCTTGCTAATTATATCCTTGGAGTGACTGAAGGTAAGGACAAAGCTTTGGACTAACTAGTTTATTTGGACTTTGTTCATGACTCTATCCCAGCAACCAAACAGATGGGAGATAGGCTTATGCCTCCATCTATAATATATCTTATAAATATTTTAATTTCTAAATAATAAAAAGAACCCATGACTCACAAGCTCACCCTGGGCTGAAACAAAAGCAAGAGATTTTAGACCCAAACCCCACAATGTTACAGAAAATTATGACAGTATTACAAGAGCAGCTGCAACAGAAATCACCCCCCAAGCCACAGCGGTGGTTACAATTCACATGCTATAGCATTTAGCTGCTCTGCTTTATTTTAACAGCCATTCAGCTGGGGCAGAACAGGTGAAGAGCCAAGTGAGAGCCACAGCATCAGAGCTAATTCTAAACACAGGTGGTGGGCACGACAGAGAGAGCAGGAAGTCAACAGGAGAATCACTGCTGACATATAGGACAGGGAAGATTGATGGCTTCCCTCTCTAGTTTTCCCCACTGCGTAGGCACGCAGGGGGTGGGGGAAAGGGACGGAGAAGCTGCTGTGCTGGCGACATAACACACCGCAAGCCTCCACAGCACCAGCGCTGATTAATGAGACTGGAACGACTCAGGAAACAGCAAAGGATCATTCGCAGACTTTGCTCTTCTTGTTATAATTTTATTTGTGGGGATTCATTTTGCCCCAGCTGTCCTGAGCTGAAGCAAGTTCAAATTTGCCAGAGGAAAAGAAAATGTGGAAGTCAAAGGGAAGAAAGAGCAGCATAAGCAAACACAGACGTGCATAAAACACAAAAATTGGAAAATTTGAAATTTCAAACATGAAGATCCTCTCAACAGGGATCAAAAAGGGAAGAAAAATAAAACCAAAACAACACAACCAAAAACTTGCTCCAACCTCAGAGACAAAAGAAATTCTTTGGCTGACAAAGTCACCAACTACTGCATCTTTTGCATCTGTCTACAATTTTTAAATTTCTCTTATTAATACTTTGCAACTTCAAAGCTCTGGTTGCTAAAACAATATGCTTGTCTGTTAACACTGGCTTAGCAAAACCTGTCTTGAGACAGTTATTAAGCAGCAAAATGAAGGAAAGCCAGACGAGCCAGATTTTACTAGCTAAAGCATACATTTTAAAGCCTAACTGGGACAATTTAAGTATTAATGTTAGAGAAAGAAAAAAAATGAAGGAAAAGGGAAACTTAGGAGCAGTGTATGTACTACTTACTTTCCTTCATTTATTGTTTTTAATGCAATTACTTCTCTGCAAACTTGCTGTGGAAACTTTTAAACATGTTTATTTTGATCTGATAATTCAATATGTCAAATACATCTGGTACAAATGCTATTTCAACATGCTTAATTCTTAAAATGAGAAACTAAAAATCTATCATTAAATTAGAAAGAAACATATTTATACCAGAGCAAGTTTTCAGATAAATAGCTTCTGAGAAAAGATTAACCCATTGCCCAGAAACCGAACTAAATTAAGATTTAAACAGCACTGCCTAGTATCCCTTTCTTGAATGTCAAATGCACTCATATTTAAACTTCAGTAGGACTTTAATATTTATATTTCAAATGAGAAACACATTTAAAAGAGGAACATTTACAGCACATACTAACCCCACCCTATAAATTTAACTCTGCCCTCTAGGGCTAGCAAAAGAACTCAGTGTAACTGCGGCTGGGTTAGGCTGCCCTCTCATGCTGCCTTGTTACAGATGACTCAGCAAATGGCTCCTTTCATGTGGCTCGCTGCATCCCGCAAATGGATTCTCTCATTTGCTTTATGAGCCCCACGTGCCACTCGGGGTGCTAATGACAGCTGCACTGACAGACACGGGGATTATCTACAGCAGGCTGCCACGGTTCCTGCCGTCACACACCACACGGTGCCTCTGGACCTGCGGCAACCGTGGACCCTTCCCTCCCGTGTTGAGTGGAACGGGATACAACCTCTGGTTGGGGACTTGGAGGCAGCCAGCAGCCTCCTGGCTCAGAAGAGCTGGCTCCAGTTCTCTGCAGAGGCCTAGGACAAGAACCTGTGCTAACATCTGTGCACAGCTGGGGAAGGAACCAAGCACTGGATCTGCATGGAGCCAACAGCGGTCACCAAACTTACCCTAAACCACAATGTTTTCCTTAGCAAGGACACAGCCTGGTAGTCTTTTATTTTTTGTGCTGTGCTCCTTACAGTTCTCCACATCAACTTGAAGGACAGCCTGTTAGAGCTCCTGTTCAAAGCTGAGCCATAATCCAGCTACAGAACAGGTCCAGTCCAGTGTACGCTGAAACACGCACTACTTCTGCACCACCTGGGTTTCACAGGTGTGCACAGAACTGCAATTCCTGGCCTCAGATGCTGCCTGATGCAGCCTTAACCCTGATTAAAGATTCTCAAACCATTTACTTGCCTTTTTAAAGCTGGGGCAATAAAGTTTCTCCAGTCAAACTATCTAACCACAGACATTAACTGCAGGTTGTATCAGTCCATTTCACCCGGGGTAGGTGAAAGGCTAAAGGAATTAATAACAATGTATTTCAAAAACTGCGATGGAAGGAAGGGGCTAAAAGACAAACCAAATTAGTGACTCACTGACAGGAAGCTGCAGCAGGAGCTAAGCCTGGTGAACTATCACCAGGAACATTCTGGCCAGACAGGCAAGGAAGGAAGGTAAGGTCAGATCGGTACATGCTGCATCAAAACCCATCAGATGGGTTCTCACCATTCAATGCTCAAAAGCTGAAAATTTGACAGTTCCAGTGCTGCAGGCATTGCTTGGAAGAGGTGGCACCATGGAAAAGGAGAGGGAGAAGCAAGACAACCTTCGTTACACTGCAGAGAACACAGTGTAACAAAGATACAAATCCATATAAAAACTAGTTTACTATTCATTGAACAATGCGGCTGAACCAACAACAACTAAAGTTTTCAGGCACAGGTGCGTCCTTGAAACAGCTCCCCAAAGCACCCATCAGGTCTGCTTTCCTTCTGATCCAGATGCAGCCCCACAAAGCACACTGGCATGGAGGCACTGAGCCAGGCAGCTCCCAGAGAATCTCCAGCTCCACTATGGGACCTCACGTAAATGATGTTACTCTGTATCAGTCAGCTCAACTTCAGTTTCTTGGAAAAATACGGGAACAAATAATTTTGAAGAAATTACAGAAATAACAGCAGGCAGCAGTATTTCTCAAAAACTAGTGATGTCAGATCACTCTGATAGTGTCCCATAGCACAACAGATGCTAGAATGGAGAAGCAGTACTAAAGGTTATATCCTGATTTTCATTAAGTTCCAATACTATCTCAGTTACCATCAAGCTAGAGAAATAGCACCTTGACTACAACATTATATGCTGGGGGTGAAACTAGAGAGAAAAAAAACCCTGAAAACAGCATTTATTGATGGCTTACAGGGGTTGGGGAAGGATATATCAAATACGGTTTTGCAGTGTTTTGTCCTGGGTCCAGTATTATTTGATGTTTTCGTATCTCCGTTAGTAATCTGGATGATGAAATAGAGTATTCATTAAATCTGCAGACAAAGTTGGAAGGATGATAAGGGCTCAAAATAATCTTGACAAAGCAAAGAAATGGTTTGAAAAACCAGAATGCTATTTAACAGGCAAAAGTACACGAATTTATACAGAAAAGTCTACTCAACCACACAAACACAGGAAGGAGAACAGCTGTCCAAGCAACAACTACAGACCAGGGTTTGAAATATTTCAGAAGGTGAGCATGAATCCATATCATGCAGCTGCAAAACCACCACATTTGTAAACTACACCAAAAATTGCAGGAGAATATACAAATAGGATGAAAATCCAGGAGACAGAAAGCAATTTGCTTATCTTACTCATCAGGACTCAAGCTGGAGCACTTGGACAGTTTTAGGTCCTGTATTTCAAATCAGTGGTAGAAAGAGGCTGTAGAAGTTCAACCAAGTCCAATGAGTGACTTGAAAAAAAAGACGCCAGAGGAAAGCCCGAAATGTTTTTAGTCCAGTGGAAGAAGACTGTGAAGTAAAAGGCCTTAAACAGATACAGTTCTACATATGACTTGGGACCACGGTTAACAGAGTAAGAAACAATGAGCTTATGTTGCAGTAAGAAGATTCAGATCAGATGTAAAGAAAAGCTTCCAAGAGTAAGAAAAAGAAAGCATTTCAAGAGAGTGCTTAGACAGGTTCCTTATAAAATATATATGATACATTGATAAAGATGTAGGGACAGTAATTTTTACTGTGGGCCAGGTGAAACACCAGATCACCTCAAACAGGGTCTGTTCCAGTCCTCTGAGCCATAATCTGACATAGGCATGATTAAAGCCAAAGTGAGATGACCAAAGAAGATGGAAAAGCAATCAGAATTCTATTTATATAGATTAGATCTCATGGCATTTCAAGATTCAAGTCTTTCTGCCTGCATTCAACAAAAATGTAAGAACTGAGGCCTTTTCACTGATAGCAGCTGAACACTGACAAGCTTTGACAAACCATTCCGTGTTGGTGAAAGATGGGAAATACAAGTTAATGTTTAACGTTTGTAAGCTGGTACATGCCCACATTTAGAAATGTACATTACTTAACAGAATAATTGTGACAGCAACAAGTGAAGAATTATAATTCATTTTGCTACAAGATACATGTGGAACTGACAAAATGCAGTGAAAAGTGTAATATATTTCTAAATTATAAATATTTGATAAATGAAAGGTTGATGTGATTTTAATATCTTATACTAGTCTAAGTACCAAAACCTTCAAAATCCTGAAGCAAAACAAAACAGAAGGCTAAAGAATGCCCGCACAACAAAATACTTCCCTCATAGAGAAATTAGAGAAGTTTTATATTTTTGATCACAGTAGTATCCAAATCTCTTTAAACCATCTGATTGCTCTTGCTCCTTCTCTGACCTCTAGCTGAAAGAGATTTTATTGTATTTTTTTAATATATTTTCTTCAAGTGAGGAGTCAGCTTGCTACTAAGATTGCCCTATGGGATATAAACAAAGAATATCGACTTACATCTAGAGGGATGTTTTTTAAAAAATACTTTTTGTTTGGAATTACTATGTTTCTTCAGAATATTGTCCTAGAAACTCAAAGAGTAGTTCATTTCCTCTCCATTATTTTATTTGGCAATTTCCTGTAGCAAGGAAAAGTTGGCTTCATTTCACATGGGGCCAAAATTAACACAGCTGTTCAAAAACTTTCACCTTGTGGTCACAGCATGAAATTCATCTCAGGTGAATAGGAAAGTTTTTAAAACCACCTGATGGATGTTGAGAGGCCTTAGAATGTGGAAATCTCAGTAAATTCCCTAATGATGCACACATGCACAAAGAAAATGCTACAGCTGGTCCTCCTTGTCTATGCTGGAGAGAATTCTATGAATTTAAATATTTTAGACACAATAATCACGCTTGTATCAGGGACTTCTAGAGAATTTTAAAAACTTTTTCTGGAGCTAGACAACACTCACAGACTACATTTAAACTATTGTTATCAGTGCAGGCTGGTCCTGAAATCACCAGGCTGGGCTGTTTCCACAGAAAGGACAAACAACAGATGAGCAATGGATGAGGGGGACAAACACAAGTGTTCATTTGTGCTCAGGTCAAGAGGATGTAGCCCAGTGAGATGAGAATGGTAACAGCAAACTGTGACTTATTAGACACTCTGATCCCAGAAGCATCAAATGAAAGTCCCCTAGTTCATGTGTGACACTCACTGCTTTGCTTGTCCTAAGGAGATGTTTTTTGCTAATACCTGCATTATTCAAACTGGCCCACAAGAAGCCAGGCAAATTACCAACTCTCAGTTTGGATGTACGCTCTGGAGTGTATCACTGTAAAAAAAGCCAAGTGTTTTTACTGTCAGTATCTCAGAGATGTGTAATACTCCCTTTTCTTTGGGTACTGGCAAGTATTCTGAATATTGGAGACTTACAATGTTGCATGGTCAACTGTGAAAATGTCCCTCTGGAGGGAGTGACAGCACCTCTGGCTGCTGTGACCTGGCTTAATGCTTGATGAACAAGAGTCAGAGTGCTGACATTGCTTTAACTCTGCAAAGATCTAAAATGTAGATATGGCAAAAAAAAGTACCGAATAATACACTCCAGTGGAAGTACATGAAGAGCAGAATGTGAACTTGACTGGAGAAATTACATGGGCTAATTTGTTGCCAGCAGAGATGCAAAATGAGATTCAGTCAGGAATTCAGAGGGCTGGACCCCTCATTCCCTTTACATAAGCAACAAAGAGGCTTTGAAATGTTTGAAACTGTTTTGTTCTTCCATGCAAACGGAAAGCACCCTATGGACGCCTATTAAGTAAAGTCTTTCCACATCTTGGCAAGTATGTGATTTCAAGAAAAATATTTGCAAATGGATAACCCAATTCAAGAAGAAGTCAAAGACCACCTTTGAAAGATACTTTGATGTGGCTATAAAAAGATTATATTTAGGAAGGATAGCATAACATGGTTCTGTTGTCAAAAGTTTATATCTCCCCATACTTCTTTGCCGGTTTTTTGTGTAAAAAGAAATGCTGGTAAGCAGAGAAGTGAAGGCCCATGAGATGCAGGGTTAAAGCAGAATTCCTGAAAAGAACTGCTCCCGACTGTTGGATAAAGACAAAACAAGAGATTTAGCAATCTCACTGCCAAAGGACAGGGATGTTGGAGCATCCACAAGTGTGAAAGCAAATGACAAAAATAGTTGCTGTGTGAACCTTTGATGAGATCATCAGGAAGCCTGGAGTCTTTTATTAACATGGAAATGCTGCTGTATCTTTCCCAAGGTACTGCTATCATGTACAGATTTCAAAGTCAGAACTATGCATCTGGAAAAGGAAGATGATGGTGAGACTAGGAACTTGTGAAGATATTTGCAATTAGTTTTCTTTTTTAATGCTGTCCAACAACCTTGAAATGAGATTAACAGGTCAGCCAGACTCAGGGTGACACTATGAAGACCAATATACAGTATTTGACTGTTGCTGAGTGTATGTGATCAGAAACAACAACGATGGAATTCAGAACAACACATGTTCCACCTGTCAGAATGGGAGATTGTATACAATTTCATCTTGTTTCAGCTTCTGAATCATTGTGGGAATTGGAAGAATCTTACAGAATCTCTGAGCTTCAAAAATGGAAATCTAGCACTATCCAACTCTAGGATCTTTCTGTACAGGAATGTAAATATTGACACCCACCTGTGTAAGTGAACTAGATGGGCTTACCACACTTTGAAATATCAGTAAGAAGCATTTAATTCACCTTCTAATCTGTACTGTAAGGCTCCAAACCACTTATCCATAAACAACACAGACAGTCTAAACAAAAAGAAACTCCTAGTCTGAACAGTTATGAAAGCGTCATCTAAAGACAAATGAAGCACAGCCGGGTTTTATCTGCCTGTTACAAAGATAACATCCTTGCAGTACTTTATAACATGAGCTACCTGCAACACCATGAAAACTGAGGACACCCCTATGTTTAAACTTCACACAACACTTATTCTTCATTCAGTTATTGTGCAGACATCACTGAAGCACCTGGGTCAACTTCACCTTCTATTGCTTTGGCCAGCTCCAAAGTGCAGATGCAGGCCCTAGGATAATACAAAGAACTTGAAGCTAAAAGTAAAAGCAGACATTTCATTTCTGGTGGCAATCATCACATTTCAGCACAAGAATAAGGGAAACGAAAAAGTAAGTAGTATGTATTTCACTGTCTATTCGTGTGTGTATACATATATACAAATACGTATCTATTTCCTCCCCCATGCAGTGAGAAATTCAGTGCAATCTCAAGGTGGGGTATCTATCTCTAGGGGCAAATATATATTTAATCCTGTTCACCGGATATATAGATTTGCCCAAGACAGCAGAAAATTATAAAATCTGCTATGTGATTTGTCTGAGCCAGGGACTCCAAGAATGGTACTGTTAGTCAAGGGCTTAAATAACCAAAAGGAAAACAATTTCAATCCACTGATTACAAACACAGCAAAACTCAAAAAATACATGATGTAGGGTGACTTGATTGACTTAATGTTCGGGGTTTTTCTTCATTTCACCTTCTAATCCTACTGCAATTTGAGTCAATTCCACAAAATGTTTGTTCATCTAACCCTAGCATCGCAGCATAAACCACAACTTGTGTCATGGAAAAAGTAATTTTGGAGTGTCTAGAATAGCACTTGCTGTATTAGTAAATGGAAATTCTATCTGCCAATGAAACAGCATTAAAACAGGACCCCAGTCTGCTGTCTAGAGACAGAGGTGATCTGCTACAGACTGACTCACAATGCTTGTTCAGCATATGCACTGGAGAAATTTACACAAAACTTCAACATCCACGATGGCGAGAGTAGCATCTTTCATTAAACTCACTGTACAAAAACAAGTTAATAAAAACAGAAGTCCCTCAAGAGAAAAAACAGGCTTAGTCAAGACACTGAAAGCAAGGGCCAGAGGGGGAAAGAATGGTGGGACTCTACCCAAGCCCTGCCAAGGCTGCCAGAATAAAGGGCTGTTTCCTGCTAAAACAATCTGTGTTTGCCAGATTTTATTGTTAGAACTTCATTATGGAAATGAATAGGACCCGTTCATGCCCCAAAGATCCTTCATTTCTGTCTACAGTGGGGGCTCTCTGTGTGCAGCTAAAACAGTGGTCAAAATCCACTAGAGACAAGGCATTAAGCAAGGCAGATTACAAGAAGTCTCTCTACAACTGGAAGTCTAATAAATGTGTGGAAACCTGAGCTCTCTCAAACCCAGGGAAAACCCAAGAAATGTGTATTTTCCCTGTATACTAACTTGCCTTCAGCTCTGAAAATGATACAAAAGCTAATGATTTCATTCTTGCATAAAGAACTATTCCACTGCTTTATCTGAAAGATATGCCAGATTCCCTAGATGATTAAATATATTTTTTAGTTATTATTTACTTATTTATTTAGCTATTTAGTGATTAGAATGAAAACAAGTGACCTATTAGGAAAAACATCCATTCCAACCTGAATAGAAGACACTAGAGGTTTAATCCAAAGGCTGGAATATGTTGCTAAATCTAGTTGATTTCATAAGGATCTGGGTAACTAAATAACTTTTTAGTATCTGTGCCTGATAACAAAAAATATTAAAGTTCAGGAAAATAGGAAATATTAAAAAAATATACATCAATTTCTACATATGAATCCACACAGAAGCTACCTTAATTGGAAAGAATTTCTCAAATCACTTAGATCTTCCCTAAAGGTCCTGTATATCACAGTATATTGAACCAGCCCATACTGGACACCAGGAAACATCAGGGGTCTTTGCTGCCTAACAGGTATTTGCATTTCCAGCTTTTTTTCCTCAGTCAAAAGCACTTTGCTACTTCCAACCTTCATGCTCTCTAGAAGAAAGAGATGCAACACAGGGGACTGTCACAATCATAAATCCAGGACAAGCACTTAAAAATTTGCCTGTTCATCCATCAATTTCAGCACACAACTGTCTGGGCAGGCATTCTGAAGTTGACCTGCTGCAGTAACCTGTGTATGTGTGCAGCTTGTTACATGCACCTGGGGACTCATTTCATTAGTGGTTAACAAAGTGACCCCTGTGTGACAACAACAAATTCAAGATGGGAACATGGATGCTTTTAAATTGTTTGCATTTCATTCATAACACAGCTGAATGATACTAAAAATTGAGCTCTCTCTCCCACTGTAGTTTTAACTACAATCTTTGAAATCCTTAAGGATTAGGGTCTGGTAATTTCAGTTACTTCCTTTCTCTGGAGGCCATATGGTAACTATACCTATAAATGTTGAAGATTTAACTTGCAGTCTGGGGAAAAGCAGTTTAATGGTCTTCTCCAAAACAAGCCTTCAATTTTCATCCAACTGCCTTTTTCAGAGCCATCTTTGTTAAAAAATATGAAACATGACCAGTCATTAACATGACTAGCACAGTAACAATGGAGTGATCAGGTGGCCCGAATACAGACGGAACAATACTTCCTCAAAAAAAGTAAATCAAATTTCATCAGACGCGAGCAATCTGAAGATCTCCTCCTAAAGTACTGACAATACTGGCCACAGTCACCAAGGTTCGCAGAGGCTCAGCAAAGAAGACCAAAAAAGGAAAAATGGCATTCCCATCTTCAAAAATACATGAAAAGAGGAGCAGTCTGGGAAGTAGTCTGCTTAGCATCAATACTCAATGAACAAAACCCATCTTTTGCAATTCCCTAGAAGATAACTAGAGGAAAACAACAGCAAATGTGGATTTGTTAAGAGTAAAGCATGCCCGATTAGTCTAACTGGCCTTGAGACTCATTAGGCTGCCACAGCAGGGGAAGATGCAGTAAATGCCTCTTGATTTTAGCACCACCTTTGGTCACAAACTGTAAAGCAAACCAGCGAAACTACATTCAGGGATCTATATTGTGGTATTCTTTAAAATATATTGACTCAGGTAAAGAAACAGATATATTCCTAAAATGAAGTGCTAAGATTACCAGCATATTGACTAAGGCTCCTTGAATGTGAAGATCCTGTACTTGCAGTGGTCCCGACTAAACACTTACCAGAGATATTTTCTGTGCAACACTCACCAAAAGGTAGAAAATACATCCTTGGAACTGTGGGACTCAAACCAATTTTCTGTTTGTAAGACCTGAACAGTGTGTGCTAGAGTCAATGTCCTGAGTTTCATTACAGAAAATCCAACTTTGAGCGCCAGGAAAAAAAAAAAAGAAGACGACTAAATTCTAGCAGCACAGAGGAAAGGATTTTGTGTTAAAAAATAATCAACCCTTGTGGCTGGAAGATGCAGTTCTGTACCACATAAAGCTAAAAGAGAATCCACTTTCTAACACATCACTCCTGTGAAAGTTTCCAAGAGATGAAGGTTGTAGGACATCAAAATGTACAGCTTAGCAACAATAACACAGCCACTGTAACAGATCATGCGTGAAGGCCAGGGAAGGCTTTCTTACCAAAAAGGAAAGACTAGAGTAGGAGAAAAGGCAGCAAAACGAGAAGTTCTTGTTTCCTTTAAAATATACTCCCAGGAAGAAAAGCAATACAGGTATTGGAGTATTCTTACAGTAACTGTGAATAACTACTTTGATACTCGAAAAGAAAAATGATGCCAAACACCCCTTCTTGAAGGCAAATAACATCTAAATGTATTCTTCCAGCTGAGTGTCTGGAAAGACACCTAGTGATGCATGAGACCCTATAATCAAAAGCACGACCTTGCCCTTCTTCTACTACACCTTTGCAGCCAGGACTAAACCTAATCCATATTTTATCAGGATATATACCACCAACTGAATGACTCACCTTAGATTAAATTTTCCTACTGACAGGTTAGTTGTCCATAGTTGGATTTCTCATAATTTTATCAGTAATTCCCCGGAGCACCTCTTAACTGCCATTTTTAAGAGTGTTTCATCAAAGAAACAAACTTGATGAAACTACTTTCTATAACCCTGGCTTAGAGACCACTGAAGAACAGTAAATCAGGGAATTTGAAAATAAGCTTTTAAAAGCCAAGATACCCCAAATGTAATTAATCTCTCCAACAAAACATTACTTTCTTCTTAACCACATATATTACGCCTACAAATTTTAGTTGTGTGCTAGAAATATGTACAACAAAAAGTATAGAGCAACTTTTCCACAGCATGGTAAATCCAGCATAGTGATGAACTGTGCACTACAGTGAAACAAAGCTGAAACCACACAGATTACGTCTTCTAGTGACTATGACCACATTATCAAACTCCTAAACACCAAAACTGTGAGGCTGCCAGTAGACACATTGCTAAAGCTTGAAGGCAAACACTTTTCCAGCTTGAAATTCTAATACTCCTCATTTAGCAGGCAGCAAATACATGATCTGTTTCAAGAGGTCTACCATAGTAGCTGAACCACTCCCAAGTCCATTCTGGCAACAGGAACAGCATAAATAAGGGAGCTGTTTTTCTCCCTCAATTGTTTTGAAGATGCACTGTAAGTACCACTTAAATTCCAGTGCAATTCTTTCCAGGCAGACATAAGAGGGCACTTAAAGTGAGGGAAAAAAGTGACAAAATCCCACAACATACTGGACTCGCAAATTTAAAATCAGAGGAACAACTTAAATCACTACTGGTACCTGAGAGTGGGTGATCTGAAGCTACACAAAGTTGGTCAGCGCACGGTGCTGATAATACCAGGCTTGCGGGTTCAATCCCCATACAGGGGATTTAGTTTTACTTAAGAGTTGGACTGGATGATCCTTGTGGGTCCCTTCCAACTCAGAATATTCTGCAAATCTGTGAACCAACACTAACTTTGGGCTTCTTTTCTTTTAAACGAAAACATTTAAAGAATAACAGGAAGGAAGCACATTCTCAGACCTATTACCTAAAGACATCATGGCAACAGCAACCAGGTGATAAAGCACCTGGTTGTAATCTTGACCAGACAGGTGACTCAGAGGTGGCAATCAAATGCACATCAGAGTAAATATTAAAATACAGCATGAGCCATGTTCACTCAGAGCAGATTTCTTTATTATGCATGATAAACCACATTTCTTTGCTAGAGGGATGAAAACAGGGGAAGGCATCTGCTGTGATACTGAACAGAGCCAAAAGAGTCACCATGTGCATCAGGAAAGATAAGCATATTCAAATTCTTCCAATATTTTTCAAGGAACTTTTGAGTTGTAAAAATAGTGAGTGGTTTGAGGTATCTTTGCCAGACCTGCTTTGGCAACATATCACAGGGACAGTGTAACTGTTCAAATTTTAAGTGTTAGAAACCTGGGAAGATTTAAGCACATGTAAGAGAAATTAAATCAAAGCACCTCAAGACATGGAAACACCCAACAAGTTTATCGAGGGTGCCATATTGAGATTCTTTAGCTCTTCTATGTTGTTACAGTGCAATGCAGTCTTATACATAAATGAATTCTCAAACAAAAAACCTTACTTCCGCCTCACACTAAAAAAGTAGTAGGAAGAACACAGTTACTAAGTAAAATACCAGTTATCAAAGTTTCCGATGCGGTAACAGGTTCTTCTTCTTTTGCTTTCACTCTTACCTCAATAGAAAGGGCACAATCAAGGTCATCTGCATGGTATTAGCTGTTTTAGAATGTAATGAAACATGCCTTGATTTTTTAAACATAATTTAAAAATTCTAGTTCCGAAATAGTCCCGCAACGTGTAGTTTACCCAGATTCACCACTATATACACCAACATTTTGTGCATTAGTGTGTGTTATAACTTGATGTGCTCTGAATATCAACTCCATGGCTGTGGGTAACAGAATTCACTTGCTGCAAATTCACAGACAATACAGATTACACCAAGAAACTGAAAGGCATCTTTGATCTTCTACTTACGCTATTTATTTCTTCTCACAAGTAACATGAGACACATCTAGCTTGGTACCCATTCTGAATAATGTGTTCCTTTACCAAAACATACCATACCATTCAGGATTTGGATGACATGTAAAGAGCAAAATTTTCATGAAAAAGCCAATTGTCCAATTAAGGGAAGCATTCTCTAAAATGAGGCAACATTAGTATTATTGTCATGAAATTCTTCCACTCATTTTAAAAACAAGGCTACAAGCTACACAAAGACTTCTAAGGCAAGCTCTTCACAGACATACAACTTTACGAAGGAGGCTGCCTACAAACACAAGGTCACTGAATATATACCTAGCTGACTTGGCTGATCGCTTAGGGTTATCTTCCAAAATACTACCAGTGCAACCAGTTGTTCCTTTATTTCAATTTTCTAATAGAACGGGGGAGATGAGGTGGGGAAGGCTCCTGACGGTTACAATGAAAATCCCAAACGTGTTAAAGAAATTTAAACACTACTACACCCCACTGAGGTCGTGTAAGTACCAAGGGGAGGGGCTGATACATCCATTCAGACACCTATGCGGTTTGGTTTTTTTCTTTCCTGCTGGAGAAGACAGGAGGTTGCAGCCAGCAGGTGCATTTAAAGTCGTAAGAGAGTAAGTAAAGACCAACGCTGAAATCTCGCACAACGCCCAGCGGTACCTCAGCGCTTGAACCACCAAGTCGCCGGCTCTTGCCGGCTCAGGCCTCCCTCTCTCCCGCTCCCCGAGCGCCCCGCGGAGTCAAAGCCCCTGCGGCTGAGCGGAGCCAGCGAGAACGAGCCCGGAAGCGGGAGGGACGGTCCATGCAGCGGGAGGGACGGGCGGGGAGCGCGGCTCCCTGGGGGGCGGCAGGGAGCGGCCCGGCCNGGCAAGGGGCGCATGGCGGCTGGGCCGGCCGCGGCCGGAGCGCGGGGCTTGTTCCAAACCGGGCACACCGGGAAGCGACGGGGGAGATGCCCCAGGCCGGTTACCTGGCCGAGGGTCCCGCGGTGCAGGGCCCGGATCAGGCCACTCGGTGTCGCCATGGCAAAGGCGGGAAGGAAGAGGCGGGGGGGAGGGAAACAGGGCAGGAGGCCGGTACGCTCCGCGCATGTCCCGCAGCCCGGAGGGCGCAGGCGCGGTGCCGGAGCGGCCGCTGGGAGGGCGCGGTTACCGGGAAGGGGCGGTGCTGGCGTCGACCTTGGTACAGGCCTTTGAGGGGGTGGAGGGCATCGCTTCCCCTTTTTCATGGCTCCT
This sequence comes from Machaerirhynchus nigripectus, assembly GCA_013397975.1. Classification (NCBI taxonomy): domain Eukaryota; kingdom Metazoa; phylum Chordata; class Aves; order Passeriformes; family Dicruridae; genus Machaerirhynchus; species Machaerirhynchus nigripectus. Next base: position 484,812 of record VZRQ01005473.1, on the reverse strand, counting down.
GCCTCACCTGCGGGGTGCCCTTAAAACGGCCCCTCTCAGCAGCGCGTCCCCTCCGAGGCTTCTTCGATCCCTGCATCCTTCCGGCCGCCTGGCCGTACCCACGGCAGCTGTTCCACGGAGAGATCCGCAGCCTGGCTGCTGCTGGAAGATGCGCACCTCTGCCCGTCCTGTCAAACTAACTAAAGTCAGCCCGCACTGAACGCCCCAGAAAGCTGCTCTCTGCCCTCAATCTGCCCCTGCTCTGCCCGAAAGCCGAGGCAGAAGCAGCTCTTGTCCAGCACCTGAGACACAGCGTGTCCCCAAATCCGGTCTTTGTGCCCATGTCTCTTCCATTGCACCAGGTAACAACCAAAGCAAGAAACACTGAAGTTACTAATGAGGTTTGACGTGCTCCTGAAGAAGTTGTACATCAACCCTTGCTGCCAGCTCCTCTGCAAAAGGCGACAGGTTTTTCCCCAGTTCATTCCTCCCCTGTTCAATCCCCAGGCTGGGAAGCCACAAAACGCTTGCTAGCAATGTTCAGGTGATGTGAACCACAGCTCATCTGCAAACATCTGGGACAGTGACTGTGGGAATCTGCTACTGCAGGCTCTGGGAAAACAAACCAGTCATCAGGAAAGAAGGTGCACTTGTAGGTCTGTTACCAGTGGCACTGCGCGTTGTACTGGTGATTATTTCCAATAACCCACTCCCACCCTGTCACTGAGGATATTATTATTATTAGTGGATTTAGTAGTTAAACGCACTGTAAATTTACAGGACTCTTTATTTATTTTCACTTGGATGCATTGGTTAGTTACAATTTTTATATTTTAAAATGATGTATGAAGAGTGCTTAGTACATAAGAGCGCAGTCTTCATTTACTTTCCTTGCACTGCTATAATACAAATTGTAAAAAATGGACTTTGATTTTTTAAGAACTTTAACTTGACCCCAGAAATCGTATGTATAATTTTTTTTCATGATTTGCATCAGCACTATAAATATTTTTCATAAGTTGAGCTGAAAACTTCTACGTGTGATGTTCATCTTTATTCAGTGTTTCAGCAAAAATGTGTCAGCCATTTTTGAGAACATAACTAGGCAAAAATGATGTGAAGCTTGATGTGGGGAACATCAGGGAAGAAGCTGAAAAATTGAATATTTTTAGAGATTTTCTAGTTCTAAGACCAAAAAATGATTGGGCAAGAGCCGCTCCACAAATGTGAGACTGAAGATGTGATCTGAGTGGAGCATCAGACAGTACCCCTGATGGTGGAAGGGATGGGCAGCTGCCCTAGCCCCTGTCTCCCAACTAGAACTGTTCTCTTTTGCAGACTAAATGGAGCAGGTAGAGCTGTCTTAAACTAATGCCGTAAAGAGTGGGATGCTGGAGACAAATGGAATATAAGCTTCTCTTCAAAAAGTTGTGAAGAAAATTAACATTAATGTGATAAGAAAATGTTAAGACAATTTTTCAGTTGCAAATAACTTAAAACAAAAATCTTTTCCAGTATGTTAACCAGGGAGAAAGCTTTCAGCATCTAATAAATATAAATATTGTAATGTGGTTATAAATCAGTAAGTGAACATTGGTTTGAGGTAAAATGATGAAGAAAAAATCTATGTAGAATTCAGCAATAAAAAATCTAAAGAATGAAGAATTTAATACTACTTAAAAATTACATTAGTGCTCATTTTCAAGGTTATTAGAATTTGAGGTAATAAATAGAACAGTAAAAGGTGGTACTTTTTAGACTTTTGTAATATCTTTGACTTCATATCAGAGAGTATTCTAATAAACATACATGAAATGACTAAGGGCTGATTAGATGACAGGTCTTCAAAAGTGCTTGTTTTAGTAGAGATTTATGATGACTTGTGATTTTCCCTGCTCAATACTGCTGCTGGTAATCTGGAAATAGATACTGAATAATTTATGTTGAAATACGCCATTGACACAAATATTGACAGACTTGTAAATAAGACTAAAAACATCATGATCGTACAGATAATAGGGGTCTATTAAAGCAAAGCGTATTTTAAAATCAAATTGAAACTGAAGTAAAAAGTTGAATTAAAGTTGGATTTTTTTTTCTTTAACCAGAACTGAGCCTGTGTTATTACTTTTAAGTCTTTATTTAAACCAAATTTAAGATAAACAAAAAAAACAATAAATGCAGTATTTTCAACAGCTCTTTAACACAAGAAGAGCCCACTGGCATGACAGAAATCTAGCAGGGGCAGAGGAATAAGGATGGGATATTCTTGGTGCAGGCAGAGAGGGAGAGTGGTGTGAAGGTGTTAAGGCAGGTGAGATGAGGAAGAGGTTGGCTTGAGAACCCCAGAGAAGATGAGATGGTTTGCATCCTGAGAAATAGCCAAGTTAGAAGAGGAGAAGAATTCACTGCTAATATTTATTTTCCTCTGAAATCTCCTGCTGCTGCCAGAACACCTCTGCCCTTTCTCATATATTATTCCTAGACACTTCCCCCCTACCCATATTACTCCAGTGCACATTATGAATCCATTCAGGACTGTCGAGATGTGAAGAATTTGCTACAGAGCCCAAATTAGGAAAATTTGGTGAACCAGAACTCAGTCAAAATATCACCAGTGCAATTTTCTGTTTTTAATACCACCAAACTGACCGTGGACTTAGAAACAAGAGTTTTAAACCAAGTCTTTCAAATCAGCGTGTGTCTCGTGGGACGTGGTGTTCTGCAAAAACTCTAGAGGCTGTGTTGGACAAGCAAATCTATTTGCTAGTGCTGTCCAGTAGCTCAAATGGTCCATTTTTTAGTAGTGGGGTACCAGTCAGAAAATACTAGGTCCATTTTGGGTTTCCATGCTTAAAAAGGGATATTGCAAAATCAGGGAAAAAACTACAGACAATATCTGTAAGATTATTTAAGGAAAGACTAGGCACATGCTCAGTTCATTAGTGAAGATGCAGGAAGTTCTAGAAGCAGAACAGAAAGTCTGTGATTCTTTTTTTCCAGGTAGGAAGATCTCTATAGCTGGGCTACAGCCCACAAAACTTTTATTTTCATGGAATCTTCAAGAGATGGTGCTTTACATAGGAGCACGTAACATTCTACGATGTGAACAGAGTTCTGGGGATCAGTTAGAGTTGTGTAGGGAGGTTTTATGCACAGCCTCCTTGTCTTACCTAACACAGAAATTAGAAGGTGTTTGGGTTTTGGCAGCAGAGTGTAAAATGGAAGAATTGTTCAAAAAACGGAACAAATTATAAAAACCTGACTTTATTCCTTGCCACTGTGAAAAATCATATGTATTAAAAATTTTTTTGCTCCTCCCCTGAAAAATTATTAGAAATTCTGTGCACTCCTAGTTAAAAGCTGTTTTTTTGGTTACTGTCCTTCCAATATACTATATGCTAAAAACATGAAACAGCCTAAAATATTAGAACCTATGTCTGTTAATTTAACAGATAAGTTTAAGATTTACATAATATTTATGTTTTTTGCTTAATCTATTTGTGCTTTATCTCCCATCTCTAAGATAGAGTAACAGCTATTCAAGTCAGCATTGTCAAAATCATTTCGCTAATACTCTCGAACCATTCACATCCTCTGATAAAAGTAACAAAGAAAAATGTAGAAAGAAAGTAGTAACTTTCTACTCAGTGAAGGGATTATGACAGGAAATCTTATGGTAAGAAAGATTTGGACACCATTTTGGATTAAAAAAAGTATTTTAAAAAATCAACAACACTTCATGAAGCAAGACCTTCTTTGCAGAAAAAAATAGTATACTGTGATATAGCTAGAGACAGTATCATCATATTTATGCAGAAGAGGAGAGGGAAATTAATTAAATCACATCACAGGGTTGATGCTGTAATCTCTCAATTTCTGAGTGTCTGATCACGTATTTTAGTGTAGCTTGTGGGAGGGGTAATTATAACTATAATTGTTTTTATTGTTTGCTGCAGCATTGCTCAGATACTGTCTAAAATAGGATGCTTTTGTGCTGTGCACTGCTCAAGCACGTGCCAGATTACAGCCCCTGTTCCAAATGGTTCACAGTTTAAAAAAAAGTGAACACAGATCAAAGAGTGACACAGAGTGGTAAATGAATTTGCAGACATCAACATGCAAATGTTGTTTTTCAAGTGACGGTGGGTTGTCGTTAGCAAGGTACTACTTGAATAAAAGAGCAAGGAAAGGGGATTTAGGCAGACTGGAGAAGGCAGAGAAGGGAGACCAGGGAGGTTGTGGTGTGAAGAACAGAGTGAGAGGAAAAGTTTGAACTGGCAGCCGAATGGCACAGGAAAGAGCGCAGTCAAACCCTTCACACTGACATACATTAGAAACTTCCATTGAGATGTGTGGGTTGGTGTAGTTGAAAAAGCACATCTTCGAAATTCTTGAGAGCCTAGAGGTTAGCAGCAAGACTGGCTGAAGAGGGTGAATCAATTACTCTTACCTGTTTCATTTAGTATTTTACACATGCTATGGAAGAATCTTCTGGCCATTTTTACACATCTGTCTGTTCAGTGAAGCTTTAGCAGGGTAGTCACTGGGAAGTTGAAGATATGGCAGAGAGTGGGAAGAGGAGTTGTACTGTCTCCTGTATGCTGAAACTGTTGGTAGGATCAAAGCATTGCAGGGAGCTATATCCTCTGAATTTAATGGAAAAACACTGTGTTGGTAGCCACTGAGAAATAAAAACACCTAGAATCTTCTGAAATCTGTAACCCTTTTCTCCCTACAATATGTTGGGAAAAAGAAATCTTTCCTACGTGTTCTTTTGTATTATCATCAGTTACGGTGACTGTGTTCTTTACATTCATTTTGAATCTGTGTTTCCTGTCATGAGCAGATTAAAAACAGAAGAGAGTGGAGTGAAAGTTTTCTATTGCAAACATCTGTGTCTGAAAAAGGATTGTATTTCCATGTCCTGGAACATCAAGGGGAAAAGTTTGCCCTCCCCAGACACACACCTTTGGTTTGCAGCAATAAGGAGTTTATAGATAAGGTTACTTTACTACAGTAAATAGAAAACCCAATTCTGCTATTATTTCCAGTGAGTAATACAGCCTGGATGTCTGAGGAGACCTTCAATCATTGTTCCCAGCAGAGAGCTATCCTATTCTATACCTTTAAAATGCTTAACAAATTTTTGGGCGTAACATAAGCAGTGCTTTTAATAACTCCTGTCTTTTGTATCTGAAACTGCATTTTGTATGCAAATATTGCTGTCCAGGTAAGTGTTCTTAGGGGCTGTCATTAGAAATGGGGAATGGACGTACTAGGACTTACCCTAAATGAGTCAAATGAAATCCACAGAAAAAACCCTGAAACTACAATGTCAGCAGACTTCACAAAGAAAAAGAATTGATGCTGATATATCATCCTTATCTGTCTCCTTCTAAAGAACACAAGACTGGAAAAGGAGAGAAAAGATCTAAGAAGCACTTGGGGCCAGATATACAGTACTTTCTCATACTTTTTGATATTCTTACAGGAATTTAGCCCTGGAAAGGAGGAAATTTATTGGTGTAGAAGCTACCCTGAGACCTTGCTATCTCCTACAGAAATGCCTTCCTTTTCAAATTTCAGTATCCTAATATGCATTAGTGCAAATATCACCCAAAATATATTGCACTAGGTTCATATAGTCGCTCACCCCATTGAACCCAGAGATCTGTTTGCAAAACTGGAACAAATTTGGTAAACAGTTTGACAGAACCATCATCTGGGCTGGTTCTTAATTTTTAATTGTCTCAGGCATTGAGGAGGCTTTTGCTGGTATACAGCAGTGATTCTTCCTTTCCAAAGTGGAAGCATATCTCTGAGTAACAGTTTTATGTTGGGCAGCATTATTAGTGAGGATGCTCTTCTGTCTCCTAATAATATGCCTCATCTACTAAATCTCCTTCATGTATACAGAGCTGATGGTGATATTTCCATACTTGTGAACATACTAAAAACTCAAGGCTTCAAATATTAATACTAGAATTAATAGAAAAAAGAAAACATAAAGCTTTAAAGTTTCAAAAAAAGCTTGGCGAAGTTAAGAACTTGCTTGTTAGAAAATTCTCATTAGCAAACATATTTGGAAAATTCAGGAATAGGTAGGAATTTGGAGTCTGAACCTGTGCTTTGTAACTCTGGTCGTTCAGTTTAGTAAGGGAACTCACAGCTGGCTATTTACAGTGGCAATTAATATGGCATCTCTCTCACTTTCTCTAGAGTGTATATTACAGTTGGAATATTTGCCTGACTTACATGTCTGTCCAAGATACTCAGAAGACAATCTAGAAAGAATAGAGAAGTGAATACTTTGTCCTGCTTGTTGGAATAAGGAGCCTTTAAAATGTAAGAATAGAGTACAGAGAGATCTTCTCACCTAGTTTGCATTTAAATTGGGCGTCATTAGGCACCAGACACTTATGAAGAGACATTAATATAAACCCTATTATTTATTTTTTTAAATTGTTCCGTGTCTATTAAGTATACCCTATTTCTAATATAAATTAGTCTAATTTTACTTTCCTGGTTTAGATTGTGTATTAGATGGTCATTGCCTTTTAAGCTAAACTGTTTTATTTTAAAAAATCTTCTCCCCTTGTAATCAAAGAATCTTTTTATTTTTTGTTTCTTAAAGAAACAGCATGGACTTTTCTTTATTCCCCCCAAACTGTTGTAAAATAGGCTTTACACATTTTAAACTACAATTGTGACTCCTTAATCTTTTCAGCTTTTCAAGCTCTTCTGTTCAGGGTAAGCACCAAAATGTGCTGCAGTACTATTGCTATTCTCATTATCATTCATCTGCTTCTACTCAACCATTTGCTAAAAAAAAAATATAGCAGCTTTACTGAGAAAGTTTGCAGATGATGCACAGATTGATAGAACAATAAATAGCATTTATGTGTTTGAGAATAAGGGTAGCTGCTGCACCAAATTGAGCTCAAATTTTTTGATCTAATCTCTATCAATTTCAGTGTCAGTGTTTTCCACAGTCCCACAATTTGTAAGGGTGACACATTTTTTAGTTTCCAGGTGTGTGACCTTCCCCATTTATATGTGTTCAGACTCATTGCTTGAATGAGTTCCCCTTCCTAACAAACAACCCAGCTGTGTATAAGTAGCTCAATGCAGTTTATCATTCCACCAAGCTGTGTATCATCTGCAAACTTTATCAGCAGCACTTTCCTGTTTTTTCCTTGTTGTTAATAAAAGTGCTAATTGCTAAAATGAGATCAGGGTCTTGACACCTGTTGAATTGGTAATGATTTAATACCCAGTTAATGTACAGTTCAGTATACACTTTACTGATTATTTTATGTTAATCTAAAAAATAAGACTACCATGAAGTACCAAAATAAACTCTCTTCAAAAAATGTAGTTATGGCACAGCCAAGTGTATTTCTAGAAAGAATGAAGTATGTAAAATGCAGAGTTGTTATAATTATCTCTAAAAAGATCACTCGCATGTGATTATTTAATAACATTCCTAGACAAATTTTTTCAAAGTTGTTTTGTTTTTTATTTTACCTTTTATATGCACTTTCATGGCTACGCTCTGACTACTGTGTTCCCATCTCGGGAATGCAAACCACCTATGGTTTATGGGACACTCTGACTTTGGGTTTGCAGCTGCTTTGTTTCATCAGAGCAATGAAAGGCTGCTGAAACAGATTCTAGCACCCTTTGCTTTCTGCACTCCAAATTCCTCCTGGTTTGTTACCCCCCACCATCAATTATTCTTCATACCCCCTTGTTTGCATTCCCTTATCTTGGCTTTATCCTGTGAATACGAGGAATTCCCCAGGCTCACACGATTCTTCTCCCCTTGTATGCCAAACTGGTACATAATTCTGGTGGAGTGGCCAGCTGCCAAGAGCACCAGGTTTGTTGGCGGTTACAGCAAAACCTCTCTGCTCTGCCACCTTCTTATATTGTGCCCTGCACATGTCCCTTTCCTCTTCATCACTCCTCCAGGGAGAGGCCTCCTGGTTTCCCCTTTGGTGCAGAAGACAAGCATGCTGCCTCCCACCTTCCTCTCAGCTTGCCTGTAAAGAGGGCCAGGCACAATAGGTGCTTTCCTCCCAGAGGCTTCATATGAATGGTCAAAGTTACTGTTGGTTTTTGTAACTAAAAGTTGTGTTGTTGTTGTTGTTGTTGTTTTTCCCCCCATGCAGAGTTGTTCCCTTTTGGACTGGCCACCATCATCCATTGTTCTCCATGAAACAGAAACTGCCACTGCCCTCGGGGGAGATAGTGGCTGCCTATACTGTGAGGCATCATAAAACACAGACCCCGTTGGGAACAATGGGGAAAAGCCTTCTCAACGTGGTCACCAGCTGAGGCCCACGCCAAGCACTGGGGAGCAGCAGCCACGCTGAGGGGAGGCAGTGGTCCACCAAGGAGCCTCTTGGTGAGGGAAAACGAGATTGCATGCAACAGGAAAAATACCCAAACCAAACCAGCTTAATTACAAGAAGCAAGTGAAATAAAGTCTTTGTGCAAGGTTACAAAGAGTTCTACTTCTGTGTGAGTTAGCAGAGCTCCCAGCCAGTTTTGTAGGGGAGGCTGAAGTTCTTTTTGTCTCTCTCTCTTTTGGTTGCCTTGACTTCCCCTTAAAAACTAAGTGAACAAAATTCTTATTTGACAGTTTTAATAGGAAACTATTTTTGTCACAGAATAATAAGCATTTTGTCTGTGAAAATATGATATTTTTCCACCCTTCCTCCCTTTTGGCTGGGCAGCCTTCTTCCTCGTAAACTCTTGGCTCTAAGGTATATGTATTATTTTTTAACAAGATCGGAGATAAAGAAAGGTCTAATAATGGGTGGTTCATTTTTCATCTCTACGTAAATCAGTATATTCAAATATGTCTTTCAAGTTACTGCAAAATTTGTAATCAAACCGTGTGCATTGTACTTCTAAGGAAAGTACACTGTATTTTTTCATGGAGAGCAAAGAATCATCAACACAGTATGGCTGAGTTTGAAAATTCTACCTAAATGTAGAGTACTTTATTGCCTCTGAAACATGCATTTAGTGAGAGGAAATATTTTAAACAATGACAAAATTTGAGGGCAAACATCATGAACAATTTTGCACAAGCCATACTGTAGGAATGTTGTGATTATTTTTGAAAACAAGCATTGTGAGTCAGGGAAGTAAGTTGGCAAGACCTCTCTTCACAGAATTTAAACTTCAGGTAATTAAAATCACAGTTAGCATACTTACCCAAGTCAAACTGTAATCTGTTAAAATCCCTTACACCTCCAGATCTCCATAATTGTACATTTACAGTTCCATAGGATGAACAGTCATTTGCTGCCATTATTCTTCATAGCAGAAAATTTCCTCTTGAGCAGAAGTCTTAACCCTGCCACAGAGTGACCCCAAACCCCTTTATGGTTATACCTATGGCCATTTCAGTGTAATTGTAATTCAACTGATAAAATTGATCTGTAAAGATTTAGTATGTGCTCTCTGGTCTGCAGAGTAGGCACAGTAATTACTTTGAAAGTAGTGATTGATCTAGAATGAAGAGGCTGCATTCTTGACAGAAACAGTAAGTTACTGGTATTGTGCACTTAATGATGTGACTTTGGGAGCTGAGAGGCAGCTTTTCAGTTTTGAATCACCATAAATCCCACCCAGGGTGCTAGGTGTGCAGGTCGCCTTCCACACTGGCTAAGAGAGTGTTTAGGAATAGCTCAAACAATGGAGTCCACTGCCCCAAAATAAGCATTGAACGCAGGGTTGGAGGATCGTTTAGAGTGATTGAAACAATGGAAAGCAGGAGGAAGCAGGAAGGGAGCAAACCCAAAAATTGTGGTACAAGAAGTGAAGTGAATACACAATGGTCTTGAAAGAAAGCCAAGGAAAGGAGCTTTTTGAGCAGAGCCCTGACTGCAAGCAGATCTGGGATCATGAGCAAAGCAATGGATTCTTATTCAATCTTATTGTTATTTCAAGAAGTGGGACTTTTTTTGTAGTAAAACAAGATTACTTCAAAGAAATACCTGGCTCTTGTAACCAATTTCTCATTCTAATGGAAACAGCCTGCGAAACCCTGCATACAGGCTAACTGCTCAGGCCATGGTGGAGTTAGACACTAAAACCAGAGAGGGCAAGCAATGAGGAAAAACAGGGAAAGAGACAGAGGGAGATTTTAGAAAAAGACATGGCAAAGTGGGAGAAAAATGTAAACTTGCAGGAAATTAACCTAAGGCACAGAGATAAAAAAGATCATAGTCAGGATGTAATCTTCAGAGTGATAGTCAGTCAACCAAGAGATGCTAGTGTCTCGGGGAAAGAGTAAACTCTAAAGTATACCCATGTTCAAATTTCTGATAAAAAAGAGCCTGTCCCTCCTGCCCCTTTGCCATTTCAGAAAAGCAGCCCTTTCTGACAGGCAGCCAGGCATCATGATGGAGGGCTAAAACACATGAAGCTGCTGCCCATTTGGAACACACTCTGTCTCCTTTCACATCTGCAGAGCATTTAGCTGCTTGCATCTGGTTGTGTTTGCGCAAATATAATTCCATATTCACTAATAATTCCCGAGGCTAAAGGCCCCTCTCCTGTAACCTTGTTAATATTCTCACAAGGCCTGGTGTGAACGCCTCACAGCATTTGGATTAGAATTCAGTCTGGTGGGTTTCCCCCCCCCCCCGTCTCTTACTCTATCTCTCACTCGTACTTTTCTGGCCTCCAGTTTCCTGGCCACCCACATGACGAGACACTCTCCCTCCCGCTCTCTCCCCATTCTCAGTTTCAAGGAATTTCCTTTTGTCAAAGGCGAAGTGTGATTGACATATTTTCCCCCTCTTAAGTGCAGTCTTCTTAATACTTGATTTAACTATGTCCTTATGGGGCTCGTATAATCATTACCTAGGTGAGAAAGAGACCCCCTGCTCCCTCACTACCATCCAATCTTGGCCTTCAAGCGCCAGACAACTGGCTACTTAGCACTTTTTACATGGTTTTTACTCACTTTTTAAAGACATTTTTATTAATTTGGTGGTGATGAGGTGTTCCAGATTGACAGCATTGGAAACTGAAGTAATTTGTTTGTCCACAAAACAGGTACCACTGAAGCTGCAGAACCGCTGGCTCCCCTACCAGTGTTCCTGGGGATCCGCTTTCAAAGCACCTCACCAAAGCCAGAAAAATTGCCTTCTCTTCTGGCCTTTGCAGAGAGAAGGCAATTCAATTTTCTAATCAGTCCTCACCCCTGATGCTAAGATTAATAAAAAACTGAGCTGGAGCTCACCCTGACCACAGTGTCACAGGAATGAGGGATGTAAGCATTTTGCTGGTCCACTTCTGGTCTCTGCTTTCTTTAGCACGAGGAATGGTTTCCTGTTGTTCTCTAAGCTTTTTTCCATGTGACATGCATAGCACAAGCTGTGAACAAATGTCCACCACAAGTAGAGTCCAAGGTGTGTTGGGATGGGGACAAAGGGTTGAAGGAGAATGGCTGTGGGATTTGGGAACGTAGGTGGGTTGCTGGCAGAAAAAGAGGACGGTGAGTCCCCAGGCTGATAGCTTGGAATCCGTAATGATTCCCTGGTTAATCTGTGTTGGGTACCCTGCTGCATTGCTCTGTTTTCACCCATGTCTTGTATAGAGGAAAGTAAAACTCTGCAGTATGATTTCTGTAGGTTGGCTGTGGATATGGAGTTGAAGAGGTAGCTCAGACTAAACAAAAAATTTTCAATACAGGGTTACTAGTAAGTTTTTGAATTAAGTTTTGCAAGATCTTAGCACACCTTTTAATCCATATGAGAGCCAACCAGAGTTTTTGTATTGAATTGAACAGTAATAGTCCAGAAAACTGATTATTATAACCTACATATAAGGAAATGTTTATAATTATGTATGTTGAAAATTTATGCCACATCATTGTAATACCTTTTTTTTCAGTTGTGTATGGACTTGCTACATTTCAAGTAACTACAGTGAAATTTCCCATGTCAGGGATTAATCTCTGTATCTTGCATCCTTCTTTTCCCCTTTCTGTGAAAAATGGAGAAAAAATAAATAACTGAATTTTCAGAAAAAGTTTTGGGAGACTATTCTCACATATGCTAAAAGACCTGAAAGGAATACCAGAAAAACTTAATAATCCCTCTGTAATTTGGATGAAAGAGTTGTCTTTTGATCAGCAGATGGGGTGGAGGGTCCTTCTGATGTCAGGAATGTATTCATACCCATTTCCGTGAAAATTTTCCCACATTTAGCCAAGTTATGAGCCTTTGGAAGTCCCACCTCACACAAAGACATTAGAAATGCTTGTTCTCTGAAGGATTTCTGCCTGTGCTCAACCCCAGAATGGCAACCATCTCTCCCAGCAGAGCAGTGGGGTATGTGATGTGCCCACGCTGTCTCAAGGCAGGGGAGATGAACAGTGCTGCTCCCTCCACTATGGTTTCAGTGTTTGTCTGACAGACCATGGGAGAGGAGAAGGAACCTTTCTGACAAGACTGAAAAAGGTGGGGACCTGGGACTGAAGTACTATGAGTGAAGACATTGGGATAAAAAGCTGCTGAGCTCAGTAACTTGACATTCTGAGAAAAGGGTGGGGGGCTTACAGGTAGGACAGAAAACATGGTGAGGGAGAAGCATGGACCTCAGATGCTTGTCTCCAGAAACAAAGCAGGAATTTCCACACATTGGAAATTCATAGATTAAATATAAGAGGGAAAGAAGCCCCCAAAACTAGAACTAGAAGTGTAATGAATCAGGCTTCAGAGCAGTGTTTGGATAATATGCAGTGTAAAGCATGAGACACCTATTGAACAATGAGTATAAAAGAAGACCTCGAATACACAGAATCTTCAACAGGGATCCAGTGGAAAATTGTTACGTGGTTATGTAATCGAACATGGTAAGGTAGCTCACAGAGTTGAAGTAAGGTCAGGCTTATTACTGATGATCCTTGACATCTGAGTGTTTGACTTTGCAACATGAATAGTTTCTTAACATATTATTATTCGTACAATACATAGACCTGGTATAGCCTATAGGCCAGGAACTCACTGCTGCGAAGTGAGTTAGGTTCTTTGTCTCGTTAATGGCTTAAATTAAATTAATTAACAGCCGTTTACCTTAGCTGTGGCTCCAAGCCATAAGGATTCAAAAGAACGCATCCTTTGCAAAGCCAGATTCTGTGTATTCTGCAATGAGACAGGACCAAATGGTAATGATATAAAAAAATCCTTTCATTCTTGTCTTCCTTTCTTCACACAAACATGTGCAGCTGTGGCCCATATCTGCTGAAAATAGTCATCACCACAATATGGCAATGAATATTTTCAACCATTCTTTTAAGAAAGCTTTTATCTTTTCTTGGCCTCACAATGTCTCCAGGCAATCTATCTCCATTGTCAGGGCCTTGTTTGTGAAGTATTGTTTCAAGAAGCATAGCCCAGGACTTTTTTTTTCTGGTATGTGCCTGGGAAGGAGTTAATTTGTAGATGGCTTAGGCAATTTATCAGATCACAGTCTTCAGCCTTGCTGCTGCCATGTGCCAACTGCTTCCCTTGCCACAAAGACCTATGACCTGTTTTGCCCTGGCTTTGTGTGCACTTGGTTTGCAAGCTGGCCAGAAACTCACGTTGGGTACCTGACTACATATATTGGTAAAATACTGTGGTTTTGAGTTGGGGGAATGTGCCAGATTCCATTGCTGTGGAGTAAATGAGTCAATGCTTCCAGAAGGTGATGCGAGAAGTGTTGTTTCCAGCTCCAAGGCAGCTCTGCCTTGCTGCAGTGGTTTACCCCTGGTTCAGGTTCTCACAGTTATTTCCGTAACTGTGATAGTCAGAAGCTTTTTAAAATAAAAGCTGTGATTTCTAGGGCATGGTTTACAGTAAGAGAGTTGTCCATGGCCTGCAGAGCTTGGGAAGCAGGCGCTCTGACTGTTCAGCAGAGCAGGCTGTGCCCCCAGGCCAGCTCACACCACACAGGATTGCTGTTCTGCCTTTTCCAGTGAGATGTTTCGGTTGAACACCTTACGTCCCACACTGTTGCACATGTCACCTGTGAGATGAACTCTCCACCCCTGTGTCCTGTTGGGCCACTCCTCTGTCTGACGTTGGGTGAAGCATGGCTCACCTTCCTACCCGCTCAGCCTCAGGGCTGCAGCGTGGTGTTTGGAGGGGTTCTCAGGCTTACAGGATTGCATTGTTAACAACAGATCTCCAGATGAAAAAAAAAGAAAGTTAGTTCTGCAAACTGTAAACCAGCCTTGGCTTTCAGAATGACCCAGTAGCTCAGGAGACAAGTGACCTGAAACCTACTAGAATATTTATATACTCCGGTTTTGCTGAAGAATATCCTCTTTGTTCTCTGTTATCAAAAATTGACAGTAATAATAGATCTTGTTTTTAATTGAAAGTAACAAATAAGCCTGCATCTTCCTTTCCAGATTGGAATATCTTTAAATCTTTTTCTTTTCCGACTGTTTGAATTGCTGATGGAGTGTCTTGGTGTGTCAGGTGTTTTCCAGATATATGTACAATAGCATATGTTACAGCTATATGTAAAATAGTCCTTTCCTTAGTGTTCTTAGAGTGTCAAAGAAAGGGTACAGAAATTATGGAACTGGAAATTGGGAATGGGATGAGGCTAGTGGCAAATAGCATCATGGTCCTGGAGAATAGGCCTGGAGGGACCTATCAGCACCCCACTGGAGTATGGGGAACATAATGCAGAAAGCGTTTGGATCACTCCATTGTCATCAGGTAACTGTGAAGCCCACAGGTGAAGTATGCCTCACCTCCTTTAATGGCCAGGCCAAATATGAAATAGCAGGCTGCTGCTTCTGCTTGCAAATTGAGAAGCAAAGACATTTCTGTCCCATCATTCCTCCTCAAACAAAGACCAAACATGAGGGATGCTGGGCCTTTTGGTTTTGAATCAGTAGTTTGACAACTACACTGCGAACATTGACTAATAGCAAGGACAATTAAGATGTGGAATAAGAGAGCAAGAGAATCCCAAACCCAGGCTATCCCCTAGGAAGAGGGAAAACTGGGGTATGGCAACTGGTGTTTCTGCTGAGATGTGAGTGATCAGGAGCTCCCTTCTGCATCCTATTTTGAGCTGCCTGCAGACATGTAAGGTGCTGCTGTGGGCTGAGACAGGGTGCTTCCTTCAGGCTTTACAGAGGCAGCTCCTGTTCCCGTGGATGTTTTGGACAGTGAATGGCATTGTTCTGGGGGCTGCAGCTTGCACTGAGAGGATTTGACACAATGTCAAATCCCTCCTGTCTTGACCCCTCCTGACTCCTGGACATCTGTAGGGGAACACCCCTGAGAGGGTATCTGTAAAGAACTGTTTATTTTGCAGTGAAGGGTAATGTCATAATAACCAGGGAGTTCCTCCAAGTTCCTGGGAGTACCAAGTGAACCTTGCCCAGTGGTGCTGGCTGAAATGTTGCAAACACAAATACAATGGAGGCTCTGAAGAAGACGGAGGAGCTCAGCACCCAGAGCCCATGTTTATTTTCTCCAGAGATGAAGGGAGGACTGCAGGTCAGCAGGAATTGTGCGTTTTGACTGGTATTTATTGACTCAGAAGTCCTTGCTGACAGACAGACAGACAGTCAGGCAGGGAAGGGTTCCATTACAGTGACGTCGTTTCTTTCCCTCTTCTCCCCCGAGGCTCTCACTGCTGGCACTCTTTACACATTGCTGTGGCTTCTCCAGCTGGTGCTGGGGCGAATGGCAGCTGTCTTTCACCTCGCGGGAAGCCTGGCTGCCCCCAGGGAACGCGGCTGCCGGGCTCTCAGCGACACCCGGCAGCACGTCTATCAGAGATGTGGCAACAACACAGAGCTTGGGGTTCAGCCTTCCCTCTGAGACCTGGGTGAAGGCTGGAGGTCCGGGTCAGATGCTGAAGGTAATCCCTGGGTAGCTACAGGGGGTCAGTGTACAGGGTCTGTCTGAAAGAGAAATATATCCCTGAGCTGTGTTCAGCCCCATTTCCATCTTCCATTCCCTGGTGCAGTCACTGCTAATTAGGTCTCTGCCTATCTCTGATATTGCACTTTAGGAGAGATTTGAGTCCTTTCTGTTAGTGACAGTAAGGCAGATCTACTGACAACTGTATGCAGGGATGCTGAAACACTGAGCAGCCTCCGTTCATGCCAAGAGTCATGGCTTTGATACTTTTGATTCCCAGTATGGACCCTGTAGCGTCTCCCTTTGGATTTAAGACCATGCTGGAGACTTGTATCTATTGCAAGCAGTACAGTTACCTATGCTTTTAGCCACTAAGAGCAACTTTTCTTGGATGAATCCTCACTGGAAGTGTAAAATACTGTATTCTTCATCCTTTCTCAGAATTGAGAGGCAAAATGTGCATGTTTAAATAGCGTGAATTGTTTGTCTTGTCCCCACACTCTCCATAGTTTTTTTTTAAGATGAGTTATCTAATTTTGAGTACATTAAACCAAAGGATGCAGGAGGCTGGAGTACAGGATATCATAGAATCATGGAATGGTTTGGGTTGGAAGGGACCTTTAAGATCATATTGTTTCAAAACCCCTGCCACGGGCAGGGACACTTCCCACTCGACCAGGTTGCTCAGAGCCACATCCAACCTGGCCTTGAACACTTTCAGGGATGGGATATCCACAGCTTCTCTGGACAACCCATTCCAGTGTTTCATCAACCTCATAGTGCAGAATTTTTGTGCAGTTTCTAATCTAAACCAACTGTCTTGCAGTTTGAAGCTGTTTTCTCTTGTCCTGTCACTCCATGCCCTTCTAAGAAGTCCCTCTTCAGCTCTCTTGTAGCCCCTTCCAGTACTGGAAAGTGCTTTAAGAGCTCCTTGGAGCCTTCTCTTCTCTGGGTTGAACAACGCCAGCTCCATCAGGAGTGTTTGCAGCAGAGCAGCGCCAGATAGATCTGATCACAGATTCTTTATTCACTTCACAAACATCCTATCAGCAGCATGGACAAATGAATCACACTGATCTCTTGGTTAGTAAAATTTACATTAGGGATGCTACAAAGTGGCAGTGAGGGTGCCCTTTCAGATTCAATCTCTGTGAATATGCTGCCTCTGCAAATACGAATGCACATGAATGAGGACCCAAGCATCAGATAATTCAGTCCACTTCTTGATTGCCAATGCAAGATTATGTGCAACAGTGCAAGTTTTGTTTTAACAGTTTTAAATGATGAGGTATCTTCTGTGTTTGGATTCTGGCTGTTTTTCCTGTAATTTGATTCATGCAGTGAGGCATGGTTGCAACACTTTCTGTTCTGTGACAGAATGCTTCTTACATCACCTAACATATATGGAATTCTTTTCAGGCCCTACCTCATTAAAACCCGATGCTTAGATCTCCTGCCTCTCTAATGTACAGGGGCAGATCTAGGCATATTTTCACTTTGAAAAGATTTCCTCTCCTTTTCATTAATGACATCTGTACAGCTGTCTAAAGACTGTGGAGATTTCCCTCTACACTGCTGTGTTTACTGTCTTTGTAATCTGTTTTGGAGAGCCACATGCTTTTGTTCCCCCAGTAAAGCTCTTTTAAGTAGAACCTGTTTTCCCTAATGTGGCCTTCCTTAATGTGGCCCTCCCAGTAAATAGGAATAAAGAGGGTGAGGGGTTCAATATGTGTGTGCTAGATGCCAATGATGGGATGGTACCGCAAGGAAAATGCTTTCCTGGCTATGTCTTAGCTGCTGAGGAAGTCTCGTGTCAAGGGGCTGAAAAAGTGCATCTCTGTGTGAGGGTGCATATGGAGCACCTTCAGGGTGCTTATAGGTGGACACCACCTTACAGTGCTAAGTGTAGGGAGACCAAACCAGCCCCTAAGCATTTTAGGTAAGCTTTATGTCTAGCAGAGCAAAATATATTACAAGTACTTGGCAGAGTTTTCAGCACTCTAATGGCCTTCTGTGCCTGAAGAGGGAGTAGCTTGACCAGAGAGTTTCACCTGTGGGCTGGCTTACATAACTGGGATGTCCCAAGCTAATTCCTGTTTGAATAAGAGCACATACATAGAAACAAAGCTTGATGTAAAAGCAAACTAGATGATTACCAGTGTATTACATGACTATCCCGCTGCAATTTTATTTTCTCTATCTTTAATCCACTGCTTTTCTCAACCTTCCCCATGAGGTGCAGTGTCTTTATGACACTGGCTTCCAACCTGTGACCACAGAATTCCGGAAGTCAGGGGTCTGCTTCTAAAGGGTGTGTGAAATAAAAGCAAGGTGCATGTGCTGTGCTGTAATCTATGTGTGTGAAATATCTACAGTAGATGTCTATGTGCCCATTGGGATGGTCAGGAAAGTAAGATGAAAGGTTTTTCTCATGGGAAGGGTATTTAAATCCTAAGTTTATGGCAGTTTTTTAATCTTCAGATTCCTTTAGTTCTGCTTTGTTTCAAGAGAGGCATGCTGGCTGGTACTTTGTAGATTGATGGCACCTCCCAGGAGTGTCCTATACATATAGAAAGAAAGGATACACAGTGCAAGGGGTGTTCACATGTGACCGGAATAAGTTCCATGCTACGGAAGTATACTGTACCTGGATCAAAATTCTGTGTGAGGAAATCTTGGACATGACATCCATGCACAGGGAAGCTGCTGACATCAAAGAGTGAAAGTAATCTCTTTAATAAATGCAGGCACAGATGCAAACCTGTCCCGGACTTGGAGGTGAAAATTGTTTGATCCTGTGCAAATGACTGTAAATCAGTTATGTTTGATCTCTAATTCAGATCCTATTTAATCCCTTTCAAGGACACTGCATTGTGTTCTACTCCATTTCTTCTACCCTTGCTCAAAGTGCTACCATAGCCTGTTGGGCCACCATGTTAACTTTTGATCCTGGTTTTGCTCAGCACCTCGGAGCCCCTTTTCTTTAGAGCCTGTGGCTGCATCTCTTTATGGCAGCTGTATTCTAGGAACAGATTCTTTTGCTTGCACCTCCAAAGCAAGTGACAGTCCAGCACAATGGATGCAACAAAAGCTTGCATCCATCATTGCTTGTAGTTAGATCTTAACTTTTCTTTGCAAACCTTGGTAAGCTCGACTTAGCTTAGTTATCCCAGTCACTGCAGAAGGGGAAACAGACTTTACTGGTTTGCCTTCTACCAGTGAATCCTCAGAAACAAGTGGTACTTAGGATATAGATAATCTACCCACGTAGTGCAGGTCTACAGTCTTACTGTCACTGATCCATGGCTTAGGCCTAGGAAAAAATAATCTTGGCAGTGAGGCTAGAGGCAGATAAAAGCATTTTTTTTTTAAAATAGCAGATCTCTGGGTTCTTTGACAGATCTCCTTTTGGTTTTGTTTCTTTCCCAAAACATCTTGTGTTTTCCTGCAGGCAAACAGAATGATGTGAGGTATTATGTATACCTAATTTATACATAACATCTATGCAATGCAAAGCACATAACTGAGTCTCCACAGAAATATATACTCACAGTTTTGTAGGTTTATGAGTTTAGATACCTTAACTGATGTTGGATGTCCACAGGTGCTGGATGTTGTGTATACACAAAATGAAACTAAAGTATAGTTATATGCTGGAAGCTAAGGAAATCTTGTTGAATATTAGTGCATTTTGACATATGTGAGTATAGAGGGAAAATACAATTAAGTATAATAGTGACTAAAATAAGCAAGGGTGCACTTACCTAATCCTGGGTAGAAATGAAATTTTTGTCACTGGCTCTTGAACATGCATATTCAAGTTGGAAAACCCTAGCTTTTGGGTTCAGGTTTTGCAGCACAGATCAGTTGTATTATGAACTGGGAGTTATGTAATATGAAGTGGGGAATGGTGCTTTTCTTTAAAGGCTTGCCTGCTTCCACATTTGTCAAGCTTTTGTTCTATGCTTATCCTATGTCCCCCTACTTTATTTCCATGTCTCTCAACTGCACCTGGAATGCCTCTTATTAACATGTACTGTTAATACTGCAAACTTAATTTTCAGAAGTGCAGTGCAAAACCAAAAGCAGTTCCCTTTGGCCTCAGCTGGAATCCAGCACCTCTGAGAGTCAGGCGCTCCTGTTTTTCAGTTGGAAGAACTGATTATCTTCTGTAAAATGCTTTGAATTTACAATTTAAAGAACTTCCAATCTGTGTAGGTTTTAAAACACTGTGTACATGCTATGTTCATCCAGGAATCTGGCAGCCATTTCTAGGGAGCATTAAGCAACAAGATCTTGTAGTGAACAGCAGAAATATTTTTTATTTAGAGATTACATAACTCTAACAAAATGGAAACCAGCCCTTGTACTTCACTGTAGACCAGAACTTTCTCTTCCCAGATGGAGGGTGACCTTTAATTGTGTCAGTTCCACCCCACATCCTCAGAAAACAAGGGCAGCTGCTTCACACATGAAGGGAAGCAGAGACTGAAGGAACCATGTTGATCTAGGATAGATCAAGACTGAGGTAACCTTACAAAAGCTGCACAAATCTGACTTCATCCATCAGTCAGGTCTCCAAGAGTGTCCAGGTAAAAATAATTGGTCCTAAATGTCACAAACTGAATTGGCCTACCTCTGTCCCTTTAGCAGCCGGTGCTCTAGCAGTACTGATGCATCCAGCAAAGCTGCCTGTCACTGCTAATCCATGTGGGATGGATCAAGCAGTGTTTGATGCTGGCAGTACAAAGAGTGACACTGAGCTGGAGTGGGAGGATTGGGCAGAAGGGGAGCTGATGGTGCCCTCGGGCTCAGTCTGCTGGAGGAGGAGTTCTCATGTGGACTTCATGTAACTGGGACTCATAGCAAAGAGAGAGAAACTAGAAACACACCAAGTGTTCTCTCCCGAGTTAATCAATCAGTACTCTTATACCCCTTATCAATAATTGTCCTAAAAAATCCACCACCAGCTGTGCTCCCCTATCTTTCACTCCTTTTGTTCCAGACACTCTCCTAAACATTCAGGGTTTTGATTCTCTTTCCCTGTTCCTTTAATGTCTTCATGGTGCAGAGGGGGTGGGTAGGCAGGAGGTGCTGGGACCCCTTCTGTGGAGCAGCTGTGATTGCTTCCTGAGGATGTGTGAGAGTTGGGGAAGATTGCGAGGTATGAGTTTTTAGTGTACGCTGAAAGGCTTTCTCCATCACCCTGAAGAAGGACCTGAGGAGTGGTGAAAAGGTATAGAGTTGTCAGCCCTGAAACAAAAGCATTTGCACAGTTGGGAAGTAACTGGACAGTGTCTGTGTCCTCTGATGAGCTGAGACAATTCCATTACCCACAGCTTGCCATAAATCAGCGTGTTCTGCTCTCTGAAATAGGTATTCAGTGTATGCTCTGCTATTCCATAAAGTTTGAGGCTCTTGGTCAGAGAAATGACTTCAGTGAGGTGGTGGCATGGAGTCACAGCAGTAAAGACTTTACCATTTCTTTTGACAAAGTTGTCACTGAAGGCAGTCACTTGCTAAAACACAGTTTTACAATAGGAATTCGCTTTGACTCTGTTTATGTTAACTTTCTGTGAACAGTCAAGCAATTTACTTTTATTGACAAGAAAATCTGTAAAAAGTCAATGTCAAAGATACATATGTGTGCATTTAAGTAAACTAGTTTAAAGTTCTCATGCATAAGCATTCAGTTTTGAAGTGCTTACACATTCCCTGAGCCAAAGGAATGGAAACAATACAATGTGATTTATCTGACCAATCAAACCTAACCCAGACAGCTGCGGTGCAGGCTCTCCTGCTGGCTGCTATTTTCATGCCGGCAGAAGAAGAGGGTAGATGCCTCACATGATTGTGTTTTTGTTGTGATCTTGGCACTCAGCTCTTCTTGCCGATGACTCAGAAGCTAGAAAAAGGACAACCTGCCTCAAAGGGTTGAATGGGAAAAGCCCAGGAAACCTGGTGCTCACCAAGCAGCTGCCTATCCATGGTCTTCACTATGTTTGACCTTTCATGTCTATATTTGAATATGGATATGATGATAGAGGAGCATTTTGTGTGCTGTGCTAGATACGAAATCTCACTCCCCCATAACTGATCCAAATTCATTACAGGAACTGTGGGCAAATTCTATGCACCACATAGCATATTTGGACAGAATACGCTGATGTTTTGTGTCACAGTGTTGTTCTCATGTATCATGGGGGATACATGAATCATCACCGAAGTAACAGCTTCAAGCTATACCTTGTATCCCTCCTGTGTGTATATCCCTATGAACAACTCAGAAATAACATACAAAGGCCTCATTAAAAAGAAAAAAAACCAAAACCCACTAGCACCAAGAACTAACATCTAGATTGCTCAGGGACATGCCAAAACACCAGCAAAGCTGCTGCCAAACCTGAAGATGTCTCAATTCCTTGCAGGGCTATTCCATTGCCAGCAAACCTCCTTGTGATCTTCAAAGTGCTGCTTAGCAGTTAAATCTTGACTGCGTTAGGTAGCAGAGCATGCAACCTGCAAGATCTTGAGAAGAAAACCAGAGAGGTGTGAGCAGGATTCCCCTGCACAATCCTCAGGTCTCTGTGACACCACAGAAATCCATGCCTGGGATTCAGGCAGGTTATGTGCATGCTTGTGGTGTGCTGGTGATCCCACCCAGCAGCATGGATTCGTTCGTAGCTCCCTGCCCATGCTTGTTCTTGGCATCTCTCTTACTTGTCTTTCCTCCATCTTAATCCATTACAGGGAATTTTTGCAAAGGACTTGGGAGAAAAGGTAATCTGAGGACAGGTCTGTATTTTCAAGGGGCCCATTTTGACTGGGGTGTGCACTTGGAACAAAATGACACTCAGAATGCAGTGCTCCTCAAATCAAATACTTAATTAGCTGTAGTAGCATGACCTGCTTGCTGTCTAAAGTCAAACAAAAATCTCCCTATAAAAACAAATTACTTTGAAATCAGAAAAATTGAGTGGTTTTCCCTTTTCAAACCAGAAATCAAAGACAGATGGGTATATAATGTGTGAATACTACCATTTTTGGTTTGTTGCTGATCCCTCCTGTGCTTTCAGGTGAAACCCCTGTGGCTCCCACAGGTGTCTGTGGCTGTGAAGGAACCATTTTCCGAGGTGTGGGGAGGCTCCCAGTGGGAGCTTCTGGTGGCCTCCACAAGGGCAGGAGCAGCGAACATCTGCTGCACACGTTTTATGTAGCTCTTGTTTGCAGCAGCCGTGTGGGCAGCGCGGTGCATCTCACACATTTTCTCAATCTGTATCTCAACCAGGTAGGATTGACAGCTGGAGAAAACCATATATTCTGGGTGCTAAATAGGTTATCCACCCTCTGTAAGAAAGAAAAGCAGTGAGCTTTACAGCCGTGCCTCCCAGCCCTGCCCTTGGTTGTGACTTTGCCACTGGCAAGGCTGAGTGCCTGACCCCTGCTAACGTGCGGTGACTTTAATAAGGAGAGGGAGGGAAGTAATTTTATACTCAGCATGCGAGTGATTCATGTTCTCAAAGGGGATAAAAATGTTATTAGAAAATTCTCCTGCCAAATGTGTGGCAAATTAAACCAATTTATTAATGCTGTGAAGCCAACGTGTGAAATTGGGATAAAAGGTGCAGTCTCACCCCTGTGCTTACTGTGACAGAATGTGTGCAAGACAAAGAGCTCTTGTCCTCGAAGAGGGGATGCTGCTGTTGTGACCACACGCACTAGCAGCAAACAACACAGCAAGTTTTCTTCAGCACAGATGCACTTCAAAGTGTTGGGATGACAGACGCCAAGACTTAAAAAGTAGACCTTGATCATGGGTGATCAAGCTGCTGCTTGAAACCTGTAAAACATTGTCAGGGCACCTTTGAAAATGCTTTTATTCATTTCATAGTTCAGGGCTTCCCATTCATTTAGGGTTATTATTTATTTTATTATGTGTTAAGCAGTCTCAGTGTTCTCTGTGTCTCACAAGACACAAAACAAAATCAGTCCCCGGCCCGAGAATACTCCTGACCTTAAATGAAGTCCACACAAGCAAGGCATGGGTTTGGGGCCAAGAGGCCCAGACGTGGCCCATGCTTTCATAGTAATGTATTTTACATGGGACAATGATGGAGGTGACCGTATGTTCATGATGTACCTATAAAGCAGGTGCTGTACTATTGACAAAAGCAAGGTGAAAGGGGTTTATACTGAAGTGGCTCTTGAGAGGTCAAGAGTCCTCTTCCCTGGTGCCCTTAAGCTGAAAAGGTCTGTGACTCTTCCTGCAGAGTCTTTGCTCTATCTCTGTTAACAGCACGCTTGATGTGACTGAACAAGACTGAAACAGTGTGGATGGAGCTAGAAGCAGCATGAGCAAGTCTTAGCTCCACTTCTTTTTACCTCGTATGCAAATAGCATCATCTGCCTGTTTTCAGTGCCTGGAAAACATCAGCATCTGGACAAAGAGCAGTCAGCCAGAGCCTGTCAGGACAAAGGAAATCTGTGGAGGAATTTCTGCCTTGGAAAGCTTATCTTCTCCAGAACAGTATCTGACTTCAAATTATCATGTAAGTAGTCATACACAGTTCTTCTGGGTTCCTTTCTCTTCCTGAACAGCCCCCAAAGCATAGATTCTAATAACTCCATATTTTAGCTGCAGATATCTAAAAAGCTGGACCTTGTTTAATCAAATTCTGATTTCACTGGAGTAATCATCATCTCCAAGGTGGTTTGTCACACTGTTTTATACTCAGAAACAAGGCAGAAGATTGTTCTGATCAATATCTAGAGAGCTTTAATGCAGGCATCAGCTCACTTAGCCCATCCAAGACCAGTCTTTCTCCTCACATTTCATTCAAGAAAGCACTTGCGATTTTATCCCCATACTCTGGCAGTAGGGCAGAAGCGTCAAGCTTTGAACAAAGAAGTGAAATGGATTCTAAATGTTCCTGGACAAGAAATGTGAAATCTGCCTGTTGTTCTTTTATGCTAAAGAGGAGCGCTAAGGAATTTGCTGTAAGACTATAAGGCATAAAATTTAGCTGCTGTAGTCAAGCACATGTAGAGTATAAGTGACTGTCTATCTTTTTTTCTTTTACTTTATTGATTTGACCTAGAAATAAAGTTGTGCAGATTTAACTATTCTCAAAACCATGAGGTTTGTTTTATTCTCCATCCCCCCATCCCCCCCTTCAGTCTAGCTTATATTAATCTATCTTGTACTGGTAAATTTATTCAGATATGGGATTTCTTCAAGCTTCTCCCAACTTCCATTGTATGACTTTTCTGCCTGCCATCAAACCAGCAAACTCATTCCACAAGATCTTAACATTATTTGTATTTTGTCTAAAGAAGGGATAAACCAATTAGTTTCTGGCATAATATTAACATTTTATTAGCGTAAGTCACAAAGCTGAGTGGTCCAGAATCCAAATTAATTGTTGGGATTAGTATAAAGTACCCACAGTCATCTGTCAGGAAAGTGTCTCCATCTGTCTGTGTTTACGGCCAGGTTCGAAAGGTGAAGTTTGCAGAATCAGTAGCTCAGTTCCTCACCTTCGTATCATCAGCTAACAGCACTCAGCTTTCTTGCCACTAGTCAAGAGTCCTTCCAAGAGCTAGGTAACCACAGCTGATGGTGAGGACACAGCGTTCTCAAGTGGAGTCCAAAGTCTCTAACACATAAAAAGCCATAAATAAATAAAACCTACCACTAATAGGCAGAAAAAATATTCAAGCTCCATATATGCTTCAGAGCTCCCAGATTCATGGAGGGTCCAGCATCACACTCCTAATCCAAGCCCCACAGTGTTTTCACCTGCACAAGCTGCTTGTTGTTGTTGCAAGTTCCTAGTTCCTGTGTCTCTTAACTTTGTGAGTGAGCTTCTACATATTCCACGTTTTAAGGACCTCTTTGAGACTCAAAGCCTAATTCCAGAATTTGTCCACCCTCTTTATGGAAGTGACCTCAGAAATACCTGGCTGTGGGCTTACTCAGTTGTTAAAGCCAAGGAAAATCTTACTCGTTTATTGCACTTTGAAATAAATTCAAGTATGCACTTGCCTGGAGTATGGATGTACTTAGTATTTTCTGCCTGATCAGTTGATTCCATGTATCCTTTGGGCTCTTCAACAACACTGAGAACCCAGTACATTCAATTCAGGAACTTTCCTAGAAGATTCTCCGGGGCAGGTAGAACCTGTAGACAACCTAGGCAAAGGATACCTGTGCCTAGATTAAGGCAAGAGGAGCACCTGAAGCTGCATCTCAGAAGGTGAAGTCTGAGATGAATAGGCTGTTCAAACCATTCTCCAACAATCTGTCAATCATATTCCCACCATTTTTTTTCTTCTCTCTCATTAACATGAAAGTAATTCTACAATCCACTCAACTATCAAGAAAGCCAGGAAATTGTCCATCTTTGAAGAAGTCTTCTCCATGGGAACCCTGGAGACCTGTGTGCTGCATTTCAGCACGAAAAACTAAGAGTTTACAGTCTGGCGCTAATTCTGTAAACGCATTCCCTAAATTAAGACTATTTTTTGCTCAGTTCTAGTTTGCAGACCTGTTATCTGAATTGGCTAATCCCTTGCTAAAACCTGTCATGGATGAGTGATTACAGAAGAATATAGTCTGAATATCACTAAGCAAAATAAAAGACAGATAACTCCATTAATTATGGAACTAAGGGAGTATGGATGGCAACTTGTGGTATTCATGTGGCATCCACCACAATTTTGATGCCGAATAAAGACATCAAAGAACTGACTCTCTTTCTCTAATTGCCTTCAAGAGTGGCTTCCAGAACAGATTCTCTGGGATCAGTGAAGACCTAATCTTTCCTTGCCATCTCCCCATCAGCAGGGAAGCACTGGTAGGGGCTTTCCTCTACGAGTAGTGATTATCATGTTGACTGGAGTCAGTATCTGTGAAATATTGTCACTTGCATCAGATGTAGTTGAAACTGGCTAACCTGTTCAAGCAGCATTGTGAGAAGAGAGAGAATAGAAAGGAAATTCTAAGTAAATGAACATCCCAGTCTTCCATCTTCCCCTTTGACAGCCCACATGTCTTTATAAGCCTTGCTTCCTCAGGAAGCATTTTAATTTACTCTCTGAGCAGCAAAAGCACCCAACAGACTTTTCTGCCACAGTTTGATAATTTTGTGTGCTGAACAGAGACTTAACAGTCAAAATGATGGAATGGACAATTAGCCAGTTTCTGATGTCACCTGTGCTAGTGTGTCAATCCTTTGACACTCTGTTGAAGTCACCAGGATTACTCTGTATTTCCACTGATGTTAGCCGATTAAAACACAGCCTCATTTGTGCTGTAACTAACTTTTTTACGGGAGCACAGGATTTTCCATTTTGTATTACAATACTTAATCGGGAGTTGTTTGTTTTTATAGCATTATTGTCATGTGGCTTAAGTGTTAGTGGGCAGAGACATTTGTCAATGTAATTTTGTATTTCCCGAAATCCCAGATCCTTGGATGTCTCAGACACAGTGCTTTAGCCAGTAGCAGCGTAGATGTGACTGAGCTGTAGGAAGCTCTTGGTATTGCTTTGCCACATAAACTGTGATTTATAGCTGTGTATCTTGTTGTTTGTACTTGTTGTTGTTTGCAGCTATGGAATAGCAGTTCTCTTCACAGTGTGCCAGAACTGTATTTGCAATATTGACATTTGGATGTCAATATTTCCACAGCAGGACTGTGTGATTTTGGCTGGGCCTAGCTAGCATTCTTATGTATATGGATATATTCATACACATACCCTCTTGTGCCTGCTCCACTGTTCTGTGAGTCCGTTTAATGCTGGTCTTAGAATCATAGAACAGTTTGGGTTGGAAGGGACCGCTAAAGGTCATCTAGGTCCAACCTCCCTGCAAAGAGCACGGACACCTCCCACTAGATCAGGCTGCTCAGAGCCCTGTCCGACTTGATCTTGAATGTTTCCAGGGACGGGGCTTGTGGGAGTTTTGGCCTCCGCACAAGTCCAGGTTCTTTATCTCCCTCCTCTGTG